>JAPDSC010085342.1:0-46890 GCA_026290005.1 Latrodectus geometricus | reverse complement strand
CATTAAAATAAATTGATATCTGATTACTTCCGATTGTACCAAAATATTTTCTTCTGTAATTTTCCACCAGTTTTCTGTCAATTAAGGCTGCAATGAGAAAAAAGAGTCGCTGTTGTTCGTGATTAGCAAGTTTATCATGGGCATGAGTTTGATACCTAATTCAATAAAATACTGTTGTTCCTTGAAGCTCTATGCACTGTATTACATTCTGCATAATGCGTTATTAACTTTTTGTTAGATTGAAATTCCTTCCCCTTGTTTGAAATGACTTAAAGTGAAAGGTGCCAGCTCAAGTGTTTACCTCGTCAAATGATCGTGAAAGTTTGATTGTCTTTATCAGCTATGGGGCATAAAAATAGGCAGCTATGGGGGATAAAAATACGGAATTATGTAGGAACAAGCTGTCCAACCTTTCTTTTCTACTCGCTTTTTAAAAATGAATTGTATATTCCAGCGTTAGTATATAAATTGAACAAATTTCAGATATACAATTAAAATATAGTAATATACTTTACTGTTGTTATTGGATAATAATTTCTACGTATCACTCACGAGTGAAATTAAGAGAAAAAATGTTTGGTACAATTATATATCACTGAGAAATTTTGTTATTGACATTAAAAATCAGTTATATGTCTCATTGTAATTGATTACAAATGAGCAGTTTTCCTACCATTAAAACGAAAGTTTCTGTTGGCTGCTGACCGGGCGTGTTTGATTTCGTATTTAGAAAGAACGGCTATATTTTGATCTATAATTTTGAACGGTTATCAAGAAACAATATCGAAAATTCAATTCTTCTAATTGCCTAGAGATAGCTTCACATGAATATACCTGATAACAATAACAGTTCACATAGAATTTATTTCATAATGGGCAAATATGAAAAACACTTATAACATCAGAATCACTTGATCTAGTCCCAAATTTCGACACAAACTGTAAGACATGAAAAGCACAACATGGACCAGCGGCAAAACCATTCTCAGAAATGGTAGGTACTGGGCTCTACATTCATGTCTGCTGAGGAACCCGAAAGTGGTGTTGAGTTATTTGCATGAACGCCTGTTTTGGTGGTTGGGTGTGAGCTCGAGTGGGGCTCTGTAGCTTCATGACGCTTCTCGTTAAGATCAGCGAAGTGAAGCATCATTTGCTGCTGCAAGTGATTGGAATGTTATCCATAATATTCTCCCTCACTGGTTTGCTGGAGCCCCGTGTGTGGGAAAGTTATCATGTTATTCTGTGATGCCCCAAGTCCTTCCGCTGGTGTGGCGTTTATGTGGAGAGGAGGGTGTCAGGCTTAGGTGTGATCTCGTCATCTGGCTGCGGTTCAAAATTACGAGGTACTTGGTGATGGGTGAATATTTCTAACCGGTTAAACTTAAGGTACAGGGTGGTACTCATTTGCACCACTATACGTGCCTTGGAAGGTGCTTGAGAGTTTTCCAGCTTTTTGCAAAATTTCAAATTTCAATAATTTATTTGAAGAGAACCGATGTGTATTTACCTCATCTATTATGAGAAAAAGAATGAATGAAAAAAAATATGAAAAATATCTGGTGTAAGACTTCTAGATTGAAATCATTAATGTAAGGTAGTAGAATTAGAATTACACCACCAACCACACCTGAGTCGGCACCTTCCTCTCCACATCTACGTCACATCAGCGGAAGGCCTTTGCACGTCACAGAATAACGATCCCAACCCATTGAGCTCCAGCAATCGAGTGAGGGAAAATGTGGTTATCCTTCGAATCGCTACCTGTGCTTAATTTTTCTGATATTAACGAGCTACTGAGCCACTGGAGCTTTATTCAGGGTCTTTCTGTCCCGTTTTCTAGACGCAACCTGGACAATTGCTCGGCATTCAGAAATGAATTAATTGCCATAACTGAAGGATTAAAGATCATCCTCCATGGGACTAAATCTAGTGACATTTGGATCCTTACTGACAGTCGAAGCACGATACATTACCTATAAGACTGGAGTGGAGTGTGCGACTTTGAGAGATCCATATTAAAAATCTTGCCAAGGGTAGGGAAGTCCACTTTCAGTGGTTTCCCTCCCGTGTTAACATCCATGGCAACGAAGTTGCAGACATCTTGACTAAGAGATGCTATTCAGAGTTGCCCAATGGGGATTACACACTAACTTAGAAAGAACTTTTCGCTATAAAGAAAAAAGAAGTGAGGCAAGTCTGGCTCGCCCCTCCCACCCATTCTTGGTTTAGCAGTAAGACTCCGGGGGACGCGTTGGATTTCAATGGTGACAGACGTGATCAAACGGTCATCTCGAGACTTAGAAGTGGGAATCTGAAATGCCTGACGTTCGACTCTGGGTACAGTCTTTTCATTGTGCAGTAAATGCAATCTGAGGCCTGTTTACCCCGATCATATCCAGGATTGTTTGGGGTTCACTCTGGCAGGTGTTCGCCCAAATCCCTACTTGTGCTCGACTTCGCTAGGGTTCACGGTGTCATGGGTTTGATCTAGCTGACGCTAGATCTCTGAGGGATTGGAAACAACAACAACGTCACATCAGCGGAAGGCCATTGGACGTTACAGAATAATGTTCCCAACCCACTGAGCTCCAGCAATCTCTTGAGGAAAAATGTGGTCACCCTACGAATCGCTACTTGTGCTTCACTTTTCTGGTCTTAACGGGCTACTGAGCCACTGGACTTCTAATGTAGACTTACACACAATATGTTTAGTGAATAATCAGTCAACCCATTCTAAAATGAAAGTATTCTATGCTGAAAAGGGGGAATACTTAAACTTTATGAAGAGTAGGGATTCCTATTTTGATAATGAACTAGATAGAATTTTTTTCCTTTGTTAAAATGGGAAAATAGTATTTTTATTTTGCAATTTCATAGACACAATTTCATATGAAGAACACTAGAATTGATTCGAAAGAAACAAGTAGTTCAGAGTTACAAATCTAAAACATTCATAATTATTTGTATTGCGAATTCTATTATTCAAATTCTATTGCGAATGTATTATTCTAATCTAGAACATTTTTATGAACCTCATTTTATTTAATTTATCTCTACAAAGTGTCTTCATTTGAAATAAACTTCTATTTATGTCTTTTTATGTCACATGTTATTTTGCAGTTGTACATACAAAATGACTATAAATTTAGATAAACTGAACAACATATAATATTTATTAATACTAAATTAAATGTAAATTTTATGGGAAAACTTTGGTTATATATATATATATATATATATATATATATATATATATATATATATATATAAATACAACCAGATGTTATTAGTACTATAATACATGTCATTGTTTCACATTTTTTATATTTCCTTAAGTATGTGTAAATAAATAATATATGTGCATGCATGTTCCTACTAGATTTCTTAAAATATGTATTTTTTTGTATACGGAAAAAAGGATTTTGTTTTTTCAATTCCTACTATTAGTTCACACTCTCCCTATATATTTATATACTTTGCTCAAAATTTCAATTGTGAATAAAATACTTTTCATTCCTCCATTCAAGTTCAAATACATTATTTTAAACTTGTAGTGGATGACAATTGATGTCAATACAGTTTTTTCAAATATCAGTTCATTAATTGAATTAAATAAATTAATTTTAATTTTACTCGGGAGAAAAATACAGTAAAAATTATGTAGTGGTGCCATCTGTTAGCATCAACAGTTACTATCTCTATCTTTACATTTCTTACATTCTTAAATTTTATTTTTATTATCTTGTAAATGAGTTTTTTTATTTCCTTTGAAAATTCAACGTTGTGGTCTTGCAGTGACAAAGTTGGTAAGGCGTTTTTGAATCGAATCTTGTCGATGCATAAAAATAATCGAATAAAAAATAGAATAAACAGATTGGATTAAACGGTATCGACCCTTGCTTAACAAATAGACAGTACAAAATTTAAAAATGTTAGTAAAATTTTTCTTTGTTGACTTAATTAGGAATTGAATTGAAAAATATGTTTATATATTACTTATTATTTAATATATATCATGAATAAAATTTATGGATAATGATAGCGAATCAATTAAGCAATCATTTGCAACAATGGTCATTGTTTTCATTCATATTTTATGAATGTGTGAGAGAATTGTTCTTAATTTAAAGAATGGAATGGCATTTATGTATAAAGGACTTTCTGTAATACGTTGAAATGAAAAATGTATCTTGCAGTAGCAATATTGGTTGAACGTCGGGGCAAAATATGTTTTCGGATCGAATCTCGTCGAAGCATAAAAATAATCGAAACAATAAACTAAAAAAAATTTTTCTATTGTTTTTCTATTAATTTTATGTTTTACTATGTTAATATTTTTAAGTCACTTGTTAATTTTATACATCATTTTCTATGTTTGAAAGTTAGGAGTAAACCAATAGTTGCTGCTAAATTTCTAATGTCTTGAAAATTATGTTCTATATTTAAAAGTTACCCAATTAAATTTTTCAGTAAATTCGTTTATCAACTACCGAGGATGATATGTTAAGCTATAATTTTCTTCAGTACAACAGAATTTCAACTATATTGCCCGATTCTTCAAGACAATTAGTGTTGGAAAGCCTGCTGCTTAGATTTCCTAGATCTGCTGGATAGTAGGGATAATTTGATAAAATTTGACGTGAACGCAGCACTCTATCAACTTGGTCAATGAGAATTATAGCAGAACCATCAAATCGGCTGGAATGTCATAGAAATCTATTTCTTTTGATGAATATTAGGACAACAATCGCTTAGGCCTTCCAAAGTTGAAAGTTTCAATTGCTAAACTTTGCTCGTTTTACATTCCAAATTGAATGTAAATTTATAATACTATTCTTGTATTACGCTTGAAATCTTCGATAAACAAGATTTTATTCATTGCTTTCTTTCAGAGTGTAAAATTTCACTGATCAGCAAATAACATTCTTGTTTTGTTAAGGAGACTTTTGAATTGCAAGTTAAGGAATTTGAATTGTTTTGTTAAGGAGTCAATTGTGTAAGAATTAATATTTATTTATTAATTTTTTTTTTTTTTTTTTTGAGTTTTGTAGTTGTAAAAAAATCTGATTCTAAATAAATCCGACATAACGAATGAACAGAAACTATAAATAAATTTTAAATATTGGAGACTGAATTTATGATTACTGAGCAATTGTGAATATATTATAATAAGAATAATTGGCCAAAATCAAAGAAAATCCATGCGGGTAACATACATACTTTGCAATGCAGGTGGGCCATGGATTGTATTTTAAAGTTAATGAGTTTGCAACAATTGCCTATCACCAAATGTTTCATGATATGGAACCATGGTTCAGGGCTGAGGTCAGACCTGAGCCGGCACCTACTTTGCACATCCACGCCATAACCAGTAGAGAGACTTTGGATTTCACAAATTAACATGAATACCTGGACTATCCCGAAAGGGATATCGGGAAATAATGGCTATCAATGCAGAATTTCTTCTCAGTCATATCTAAAGATACTTTTAACTATCATGGAGGATCTGAAATGGAAGGCCTTAAATCATATCTAAAGTGATATGTTACACATGGAGTGTTAGGTTGGATCAGACGTAGAATATCTAATTAAAAATTTCATGCAGTAACTTACATAATCAATAAGTTCTTGTGATCCTTTATGAGTATAACTATTAAGTATTTTGCCGAAAGATAATTTTCGTATTACAAATTACCTGGAATTGTGAACGTTTATTATGATTCCAATATTGTAATATCCATTTACGTCAATTTTAGTTTTGTTGATTTTGCTTAGGTGTTTTTGATGTCAAAGATGCACCTTCCATGGGTAGGCCCAACTTCGAAAATGTCTATAAGATCACAGAAATTATTTAAGTGGGCACAACAGTTTTAGCAACATCCATGAGATAAGGATCCACCATGAAGCAGTTTATACCATTTACACAAAGTGAATCGGAAACATGATAAATAAAGTCTTGAAAATCAAGTCAAAATAATAGATTTCTTTTTCCCCAACATAAAATTAATTTACGCATTTGAAATCTTAAGCGAAATATTTTAAAACTCATGCTAGATTAAGGTAAATTTAAAATTAGATTAAGAAATAGACTGAGTTAATCACACTGGAGAGGATGCATTTCCTTGTGCAATATCAACACTGAAAAATCTAGTCTCAGTCATTAAAATCGGTGTAGGAATCTAGTTTCTAAAAACTAATTGGTAGAATTTGATATCTAGATGTTATTTGGCTTTCATGTCATATTAATAATTTATTTGACAAACGATTTGAGGAAAATAAACTCAGCAGAATATGCTACTTTAAAATGGCTTTCAATTATTGGGCCACCTGTTTTGCGGAATCAATATGTGATTCATTCAATTCACATATTATAAAAATTAAAGAAATATTTTTGTTGTTGCCAAATATTGAATAAATATCCACTACCTGTTAATATTCTAAATTATAGAAAATGCAAATTGTTGACTTCCTAATTTTCCTTAAATTAATCTGCATATTTTATTTAAATATATTGATAACAGTTCAATACATTTAATATAATTCTTGATTAAGATTTAAAATTGAAATATTTTTAACATGAAGTACTCAATTTTTTATTGAAATTCAATTACCATAATAAATATACGCCTTTTCTCTCTCTCTCTCTCTCTCTCTCTCTTTTTTTTTTTTTTTTTTTTTTTAAGAAAAATTTATTGTATTCTCTATTTTCAAAAAGTCTTGGTTGTCTTCTAGCTTTAAAATCAAAATAATTTTATATCAAATTATAACGCTTTGCTTGTATAAGATAGATACTGGAGAGAGTAACAATTTATCAGAAATTTCATCTGTAAAAATACTTATTACTTAAAATTAGCTTAAAAATTCGTTCTGATCTTTTTCAACAAATATTCTTTTTTCATGATGTATTTAATTGGTTTTCCCTTTTTTTATGTAAATTAAATATCTTTTTAAACAAAATATAGTTTACTTGCTTAAGAAACTTGTACAAATTGAAGAGGCACAGTTGTCGTATGTAATTCATCATGCCAATTTCTGAATTTTATTTATTTATTATTTGGTGACGAAGGAATGTTGCCAAAATGACATAATTGTGATGTGACACTCCAAAGATGTCGTCATTATGACGTAATAAATTCCTGAAAAAAAAAGCTCTAAATAATTAAATCAGATGAAAAATTTAAATGTATGTTATTAAAATATTAAGATTTAAAAAAAAAAGAAAATATAAAGATATTAATTAAAATCTGAAAATAGAGCAAAATGTTTTTAATTTTTTCACCATGACGTAAATACTAAGAGGGTTGGCAAAGAAGAATTAACTTAATTATTATTATTCATTTCTATACAAGAATTTGCTCTACAGAGATTGGTTATGGCACTGATCCACATCCTGGGTCAATTAATTTTGGTCTACATAAAATAGATTTAGATCAGCAAAGTTGCCAAAGGATTCACAATATCTCCTATTGTAGTAAACCAGGACATGTTTGTTTTAATCAAGATAGGAAAAAAAAAGGGAAAAAATCATACACCTCTTTGAAAAACTTTTATAATCCTGGTATGCTGTAGCACTTAGAAGTTTGTAGAAATGAAACCCAATTCCAGCATAGATGCTTGTCATGGGTTGAAATCTTCATAAAGCTGAAACTCTTGGTCAAAATTTAACAAATCAATCTTCATGATATCCTGAAAAAATTTCTATGGTAAAAGAAGCTAAAGTATTAGAAAAGATTTCTTAACAGCATGAACATCTGCAGAATATTTTCATTGACTGCAAAGTAAAAGAATAAGATTCCCATCTCATTGGATAATAGAAATATTCTCTTCAAAAGAAGAATATTGTTTTATTTAATAATGTATGAATAGTGTTGGTTCGCTAATCCACATTGAGGAAGAAAAAAATATATTGTGGTATGAAAAAATAAAAAAAGAAACGTACCCCACGTTCTCTGGAGTACAAGTTTCTGCAGTAAAGGTTCAATTAATTTTAGAAACAAGCCCTGACACTTATGCTTAATATGTGTTGCTTTATTCTATCAAAGCAACTCTTGACAAAAACATCAATAAATTAATTTACAAATATAAACATATTTCATTCATTATATGTAAGAGAGGGCACACATCTAGCTAACTGACTATCTCTGTCCCTTTTCTTTTTGTACCACTTGTCTTCTTCTCCGTTCGAACGCTGTGACTTCCTTTTAGATACTGAAAATCCAAGAACTGATTTTCGAGGTAGTGGAGAGAGTCAGATTTTATGCGCACAATACCACAGCTGCCATAAATACTATATTCCCCTAAATTCATTAAATATTCTTTATATTCTCTTAATATAGGGAAAATTTTTGTTGCTTTACATGATGTATGGAACTACCAGGGTGTAAAACCAAGTCTTCGCTACACAGCCGTATAAACATCAAAGTGAAAATTTGCTTTCGAAAAATTCCTTGAGCACTTTTCATTAGTCCTGGTAAAGAAATCAGAAGGAAGTATTTTTTGAAAGTTAAGTAAATGAGATATATGAAAACATCTTTTATTACCACGTGGTATGGTCGTCAAAAGTACTTATTTGTTTTTAATAAAGCTAAAAAACAAATTCATTTAATTCATTTCGTTGCAAGGTGTCTTAAAAACATCTTCCTTATCAGAGAAAAATGAAAAAAAAATTCTTTTGTATCACACATCACCTTATAGTATCACATTGGGAAAAAGTAATCGATTATTTTAAGTTAGAAAGCTTCAGTGATCGATATCTCATAAAGTATCGATCTAGGAGTTTCAGATTCATGCTCGTTAAATATTTCGCACTAAAAAAAAATCTTTTTCTCTTTGTTTTTTCTTTTATTCATTTATGAGTTAAAGAATATAAAAAGTAGAATTTATGAAAGAAAAAAGTCGGCATATTTTACAATTTTTCTTTGAAAAGGATGAAATTATAAGCTATGCTATTGAAATTGCGAATGACAGCCAGTGAAGTGCAGTTTTTGTGTCGTCGATTCAAGACAAGTATTTCTTACATTAAAGATGCGCCTCTTATAGGTGCAACGTCATCGAAATGCTCGATAAAATATCAAAAATGATCGAAGCTGACCTCTTATATTATTAGTTGTAAGATCACCCAAAACCTAACAATGGGCCTTAAGTTAATTTTTAAGCCCTTTATGCAAAGCGAATCCAAAACAAGTTACATAAAGTTCACGTAAAAATAATGGGTTTCCTTTTCCCCAACTTAATATAATAAAGAGATAATTTTAGTAAACCGGAAAAACATTATAACAAACCTCATTATTGCCAAGTATGGAGATCATTTCTACGTCTGGCAAATTTCGTTTTCGTAAAACATTTTGATGTACATTAAAAGGTTGGTTGGGTTTTATGGCGCAAGGTCCAAAAATGGACATGCTGCGCCATAGATTAAAAGGATTATGATCTAGTGTAAAAACTGTAATTTTTGAAATCTACTTTCTATTATTAAATGCAATTTTGTGACTAAATGGACAGTCTTGTTCGAATATTATAAATTTCTGTTTTATTATAAATAATAAACAGGAAATTAATAAATAAAATGCGAAAATTTGAATTAGAAAGTAAATACCTTAAGAAAACAAGTTTTGGCTCAGAAAATTCAAGAAATAAGACATTTTTCTTACCAGAAAATAATTATAAAATGTTATTAGGCATAAAAGACATATAAAGATGAAGCAAAAAAATTATTGTGACTTTATAAACTTATTTTATATTTGACTGTAATATTTGGATCAGGATGTATAAATAAAAATATAATATATTCTTGAGCTTTTTGTGACTTAATGAACAGTCTTGTTCGAATCATATAAATTCCTGTTTCATTATAAATAATAAAAAGGAAATTAATAAATCAAATGCGAAAATTTGAATTAGAAAGTAAATACCTTAAGAAAACAAGTTTTGGCTCAGAAAATTCAAGAAATAAGACATTTTTCTTACCAGAAAATAACCATAAAATTTTATTAGGCATAAAAGACATATAAAGATGACGCAAAAAAATTATTGTGACTTTATTTTATATTTGAATGTAATATTTAGAACAGGATGTATAAATAAAAATATAATATATTCTTGAGCTTTAAAAAAATTATGAGATTTCACGAAAAATGTTTGATTATTTTTGGGATATTTAATAACAAATAATAATCACAATTTTTTTTAAAAAAATTAAAAATAATGACATATAAGAAAACTGAAAATATTTACCTAATTGTCAGTTTTGATTACACAGGTTTATTTTAACACCTTTTATTTATATTTTATTTGGCAAAACAGAAATTACGAATTTATTTCTGTTTCTGTACATAAAATTAGCTTAGTAATTTTAGGGGTAATAGTTAAATAAAAACAAGTTAAAAATATGAAGAGAATATAAAATTAAGTGATACTAGACTTATAATTTCATATATTCAATCAATCATTTAATAAGTTGCAACTATACATATATTTTAAGCGATATGAGAACATTGCAACAGAAAATCACATATTTATCTTAATTTATTTCCCCAAATTTAGGAGGATATTTCTTTAGAATAAATGTATCCGTAAAATTAGAAATGAATTTCTTGTTTCAGTAACTCTAAAGTTAACAATACGAGATTAATTCAATTTTGAATTTATATTTGTGTTGAAATAAATGTCAATACAGGTTAACAAGTACTATCAATACTATCAATAATGGTTTGAATGTTGGATTTTTTCTTATTAGGATAACATTTCACACACAATAATGCTAATTTGAATAATGCCTACTTTTATCTTTTTCAAAAAGCATCTCGTAATGTATTTTTACGTTAATCATTTGTTTGTTTATAGCTATCTTAATATGTAAAGT
The DNA here is from genome assembly GCA_026290005.1 of Latrodectus geometricus. Taxonomy (NCBI): domain Eukaryota; kingdom Metazoa; phylum Arthropoda; class Arachnida; order Araneae; family Theridiidae; genus Latrodectus; species Latrodectus geometricus. Next base: position 36,029 of record JAPDSC010085342.1, on the reverse strand, counting down.
AATGAATCATCAACTTTTTTTTTTCTTGTTCCGGCATATTTTAACAATTTCAAAATTTGATGGCAAACAAAGAAAGAAATAAGTTTAGTAGTTGTTTGTTTACCTGTAATGCATTGTGCAAAATAGTTTATGGTGGTAATTTTGAATTTTAAGTAAAATAGTATAACATGTACTACAAAAGCAATTGTATGCATAATAAGGGGTTCATTATATATATATATATATATATATACAATGCAATAATTAGAATACTTTTCATCAGAAATTTTTGCTTGATGTTTTTTGATCATTTCCTTTGTATTGGATCTTAAAAGTGACATTGCTACTCTCTCCTATCATCTGCAACATTTAACAGCCTTGTTCATTTTTGTTTTGTTTTTATGTTGATTAATAATGAAAATCCGAATTCTCCTGAATAATATGTAAGAAACTGTAATGGTAGATACTAAAAACATTTGAAACTTCTTCAAGTGGGATATAAGTATTTCACTTTATGAAAAACTACAGTTATTGAAGAAAAAAAAAACAGTTTTTAACTGCAAAAAAGGGATATTAATTTAACTGTAAAAATAAGTTTTCTTTTACATTATAATTTTCGTTATTTAAACAAACTTTACTCGTAATACAAAAACATTATAATATTTACTATGTACATTTCATTTGGCGTCACAATTTAAGAAGTAGGCGGCACTCAAAAGTAGAGTTGTATTGTCGTTGAGAATCACGGATGTTAAATATATATTATATAATTGTAATAAAATAATTATATTATTTTTATAATATAACATTTCCAAAACTTATTTATATTTTAAAGATACATGACTTTATATAAATCTAGAAATATGCTTGTAATTACTGTTTAGATTTGGGTATTTTTGCACCAAGTTGTAGACAACCTAACGATTGAAGACCGTTGTACAGGTTTTTAACTTCTATGCCGTAAATAATCTTCCTGGGCTTCTCATTGTTAGTAGGACAGATTCACGTACCGCAAAGGAAGAAGTCCCGAAAACGCCCGTGCATTCACCCTAGTAAACGTGCGTGAAATAAGCAGAAGCTTAGAATTCATCTCCCATTGTTCAGCAAACAATGTTAAGGAATGAACACGGACCTTAATCTTTGAAGAACACTGTCCTATCAGTGGTCTTCGGTGTGCCCTAGGTTTGGCTATTGCCATGCATTTCTGACTGCATATTTCTGACAACCAGATCAACTGTATCTTCATTTTGTACCACAATCAAGTAAAGTAGTCGGCGTTTTAGATGGTATTTTCTTTCAATGACCTTTTCCCTCAAATGGCCTTGAACTGTTTCAGGTTGTTGTTGCACCAGATGCTGGTGCAACTTCTCCCCTGTACATATCAAAGTTGGGCTCTATCAGCTGTGTGAAAGCAGCCGGGTGAGTGTCTTCATAATTGAGAAACTGATACCAAAACAGAAGATCTCCCAGTATTTGACCTGTCCCCCTCAGGTTTATCATTTTACTTGGAGGACAACTGTGACCATCGTCTATTTAACGAGCCCTAGTCGCCTTTACTGAATATGACTCATTTTCTTTTAAGTCAATATTCGAATTCACAACTTTCAGATTATGAGAACGACGTCCTCACCAACCAATCATTGTGGCCTAAGCTGTTATACATAATGAACGTGAAATCTTCTGCGTACGAAAACAACTACTCTTCTTACAAGGCATTTTTCTAGTCTTAAACCGAGCTGCAAGTGAAGAGTTAATGCTTTAGCCTTTAGTTCAATAGTTCATCGATTCGATTCCTTCTTCCCTGGAGGCTTTTTGTAGTGAAAAAAGACTATCGAGTGATCAATCAAATAACTTCTAAGCCAGTGATTATCAACCACTGTGCAGCGACACTTTCGTGTTTCGGATAATTCTTAAAGTGTGTCGCCAAATTTTAAATGAAAACTATAATGCTTTCTTTATTACGAGTTAATTTTGTTTAAATCAAGAAAAGTACTCTATGAAAAAAAAGCTTGTTTTTATAGCGAAGTACCCTATTTTTACAGTTAAAAACTAATTTTATTATTGATAATTGTGACCTTTCATAAAGTGAAATTTTTACCCCACGTGAAGAAATTTTAACTGTTCCCAGCATCTAAATTGCAATTTTCTATATGTTATTTTTCAGTAGCAATCAACACAAAAATGAAAAGAGAAAAAATTGAGACTGTTAAATATCGAAGACGATGTGAGAGTAACATTGTCATTTTTACCACCCAATATTAAAAATATATAAAAAAACAACAAGCTGAAATGTCTGATTAAAAGTATCGTTATTTTTACATTGTAATGAATTCCTTCATAAACGTACCGTTGCTTTTGCAGTACACATCACATTCAAAATTCAAACCATAAATGATTTTACACATTGTATTATAGGTAAATGAAGAACTTATCTTTTTCTTTGTGTGCCGCCAAATTTTGAAATCGTTATGAGTGTGTCAAAACAAATAAAAAGGTTCAGAGTCACTGTTATATAATCAATAACAAATTCTTTGATAGAAGAAAAATATAATCAATAACAAATTATATAATCATTAACAAATTCTTTGATAGAGACTACTGGAACTCATTAACTACAATCAATAGTGGAAAAGAGCTGATCAAGAAATAAAATTGGTAGAGAAACTCTATGATGCAACAGTTCCATACAACAGTTGCTGTCATTCCAACACTGAAGTTGAGTGAAGAGAAAATGAACAATACTCTGCTCACATTGGACTTTTAAATCAATTTCAAGTTAAATTTTATTTAATTTACACACTAACCTCAAAACAGCATTCGCACTCCCTTACTCTCAAAACTTATTTAAGAAATATTATTTTTGGTTTCAAAATTGATTTATTTTGATATTATAAATTACATGATTTTTTTTTATATTTTATGTAGTTGAGCGTTTTTAAAAATTTTTACAGTCTAAAATGACGGTAAATAATATTTTAATATTTGAAATGATGAATACAAAAGCAAGGAATGACTTTGACAAATGCATTTCTTTTTGTTGTTTCCAATCCTTGATGATCTAGTAACAGCTAGATTTGGTCCATGAGTCTATGTATTCTAGCAAAGCCAATCACATAAGAGGAGAACATATTAGTCCTCCAAACTTAGCAAACCTCTAAACTCATGCATCTAAGATACGCTATTGAAAGGCTAATTTTAAAAGACACTTGTTGCAGATTGGAAAAACTTTTGCATTCGGAAATAAAATTATTCCTTTAAAATGGCCACTGTTTAGCCTTGAAATTGCTATATCTGGTCTAGGATGTAGCCTGGCCGTGGTGAACAGATGGAATAAGCTATTATAGTCTGCATTTGCCTTTCGTAAGAAATTTCGTAGAAAGCGAGAGAGTCGGAACCAGTCAATGTCTCTGTGGAACCAGTTTTGTCATTTCTTCTTAATCTAACATAAATCTGTTATCCTTAGTTAATACATTTGTATACAATTTTGTTTCACCTTCTATTCAAATTTTGTTTCTGTCATATTTATTTTTATCCATTTCAGTCTTTTCAAAACTGACAATAATAGAAGAAACAAGATGGTGCTAAATCCGTTTGAACGTATTTAAATCAGTTCGCTAAACTGATTTAAAAATCATATATTCCAACTTACTTATATCACAAATTTCCATCTCAAAAAAGTTTATTCGAGACTTAAACGCATTTTAAAGTGCAATGCGAATGAAATATAGTACAAAGAATGCATGGAAACATTAGCTTATTCTACATTCTTTCGGAAGCTTAAAATTAATTTAGAAATTCAATGTTGTTGAAGTCTATTTTCATTCTTTACAGAAATCGTCGACATCATATATTAGCTTCAAAAATTAATAACAGAAAATAATTATTTCAATATTGTAAATAATAAACAATACTGCATTAATTACACATTAATACATTAATTAATTTTATTACATAAACTAAGATATAAATAATTTAAAAATTCCCCCCTGAACTTCATTGAATATATTCGTACCTGCATTTTGTAGAATAATTCCTTGCATATCAGGAATTTTTTAGAAGAAAATATTTTGATTTTAGTTAAATTAGATATTTTTTATAAGTATATCAATATTTGCATTTTAGTATGTAAGAAGCATTTATTTTTATAAAATTTTGTATATTATTGAGAGCAAATTTTTATGGTAATAATGTGATATTCAAAATGATTTTTGTCTCTTTCTTAATGTAATATAATAACTATGTTTGAAACAATAGTGAAAATATTTAACATTTCTGACTTTTAAATACTCTTTTTTAGCTTAAATTATTATTATATAAGAAAAATAAATACCAAAATATAATAATATGAAAAAAAGTTTGTATTGTAATAATCTCAAAACAGAGCAAATCATAATCTGATTGGACATTGAATGTGTTATATATAAATTTTATTTGAACACGCACTTAATGCAAAAACAACACGTATCTTGTTAATTATGGAAAAAAAAGTTTATTACTCGCCAATAAATTTTTAAAAATAAAGCAGTATCAGAGGTTGAACAAATATTGAGGAATAAAAATAAATAAAATACGAATGACACTCTCATAAATATGAATATGAATTGGAATGGAATGTCTTATATTCCTCAATTTAGAAATCAAATTATATGGAGGACAAACCATTGGGTATATATATTTCTTGTACGCAGAACAATTCACCACTATTGGTTTGAGTTATGTGTCCACTTGGTTTAAGAATTCCCTGTAATTCCTGTTTTATATTCTTTCATATCACGAAAATTTTGACTTCCTTTCCGCTTTATTTTAAAAATTATTTGATTTGGAGTAAAATAAAATTTCCACATGATTGCATAGTTTCATTGTATACTTTATAGTGTAATTAAACTGTATTATTTCACGGTGTAATTGTATATTTATATTTTTGATGCTTAAGTGAAAGAGCAATTTCAAATAGTTTAGTGTCTTTCAAATTTTAATAAAGCTTAAAATTTATCTCACAGCGAAATATAATTATTTATAAATAAATGTTTATGCAATTATTTCAGTTTATATTTATATTTTTTATATTCGTGTTTCAATATTTAAACATACTGGCCAATGGCTGAGTGGTTAGCGTTCCTGATTTCTGAGCTATTGGTCTCGGGTCCGAATCTTGATCCGTTTGGGCATGGACGTTTCTTTTCTCTCTTTCTGTATCTTTGTCCTTTCTTCTTCTGAGATGATGAATGTAGCCCGGTCTATAAACGGGTTTGTGGTGGTGTGGCGTGGGCGATGCTACTCGTACCTCCGTGACTTGGTTCACAGGTGCCCACCGGATAACGCTAAAATGAGTAGCAATTTCCGGCCTTGTTATGGGTGACGGGTCTAGTCACCCAGAACCTCACCATTAGAAAAGAAATATTTAAACATAAGCTTACTTTAGTAAAATTCCTTAGTTTTTTAAAGCATAACTAAAGAAAATATGTATTATGTTTTTAAGAATATAATTTTTGATTTGTAAGTTAAAATTTTTGTGTTGAAATATATAAGACAGTGAAATTCTAGTTCAATTTTTGAATAAAATTTTAAATTTTGGAACAACTATAAATCATTCGTTTTAATTTTGAAAATATAGTACGATTATTCATAAATAAATAATTAAACAATATTTTTTGATAATAGAAATTTCAGAATTTATATTTTTGTTATCATGATTTTATAGAGTTTATCCTTTTCTAAAGTATTTTTTATTTAAATTCAAATTTCAAACTGACAAAAAATATGACATTTACTGATAACGACTGAAATGATTTGAAAAGTACAGATGAAAAACATGGTTAAAACCATAAAAATACTTATCATAGGTTATATAAAGATTTTATGTACAAGTTGTCCCTAAGTTTGTTTCCTCTTTGTAATAAAATAATCATACTGTGAGAAATACGGGAAGATATCACATATACTCGGTTAAAATCCTGGAGAAATGACAAGCTTTGAAAATTATTCATAAGTGTTTAATCAGTTTTGAATGCAGTAATTATAGAAAAAGCTTCAAACCTGTACACAAGCGTCAATTGAAACTTTAGCAAGAATTTTAATAACAACAAATTGATGTTTTACTACCAAGTTATCGTTCGTGATCTTCTCTATCGTAATGGCGCAGCATGTTCCATTTTTGGACTTTGCACCATAAAACCCAACCAACCAACATTCTTTATCTTAAAAAAAAAAAAAAAAAAAAAAAAAAAAAAACGAGCTATTATTTTAATAGACCTTTGGAAATCCCTTCAATGAATATATTTTATATATTATTATGTTTCTACAACAATCTAAAATTGAAATATTGTTGCTTACTCAGGAATTTATGAAATGAACTTTCCATTATGTCATATATTTGTGTAAAGAGATTCCTTTAAGCGTTCTAAATAACTTAAATGACGTATACTATTATAGACCTAGAAAATTTTGCCTTCATTTGTGCTCATAATGGCTAGGAATAACAGCAAATAGTCTTCCAGCAATTGAGCATGTTCTTTTCAAACCAGTGATTGATTTAGTTAAAATAGAGAACACAATGCATATGATGTAAAATTTCCTATTTAATAGATCTTAAACTTTATGCAAACTCTTGGATACTTCTCTTCCAACTTCTGATGTTTAAGTTTTCATATAACTCAAAGCATCAAATAAAACATATATAATTAAAAGAAACATGTAAGATAACAAATGTAACATGTGAACTATGTTTACTTATTGTATTGACATAATTCAAATTCCTTACAGGAAATAAACATGAGGCTTTTCTTGGTGCTTGCTTTTTGTTGTCTCATCGTCATTGCAGCTGGACAATCTGCTTGCGAAACGCAGAGAGGATTGGTCAAGGATTATGGTAACATATCATACTTTTTCTCTTTTAGAAAATTATCACAAAATATTAAAATAAATTTAGTATCGAGAAGACTCGAGTTTGCAATAGTAATTGCATGTAAAAGGAGACTGTGATTCAGATGATTTTTTATTAGCGTAAAGAAACAGAAAAAGAAGGAAATAAGATGGTAATAACGATTTTTAAAATAATACTTTTTATGAGGAAATTTCATCTACCGCTAATTACGATTTTAGGCAACTATTATTGATGAATAATTAGTGTTTATGCAGTTATTATTGAAGCATACAAAATGTTATGCAATTTATGCTTGAGAAAAAGAAAATAAAGGAAGCAGCTGTAAATACATATAAATTATTTAATGACGATCTCCAGAATTTGCCTACTATAACAGTCGCTGAAATTTCGTAAAATATAATAAATAACTGGAGAAAATCCACGATTCCATAGGTTTAATATTCAATGGTCACACTTATTTAAAAACAAGAACACTCCCCCTCTTAAGGTTGGTAGATTTGGATTAAGCATTATTAAATAGGAAAAGGTGGGTAGTTTTATTAATGAAGTTTTGCTTATTACCTACTCCTAGTGGACTACCTGCATGTAAGTCCACGAGATTGAATTCTTGATATTTTTCCTGTTTTCCTTCATTGATTCGCCACCTTAGGAAAATTCATTCTGGAAGTCAATACTCTGTAGATGATACATGCTTTATAACAACTTCCAGCTTGTAGAGTATTGGGTTGGGAAATATGAGAAACTATGGGCAATAAAAGCTCAACAATTTCTGCACACTTTTTTTTTTATATATTTTTTATTATTATTTATTTTTATTTTATTTTTTTTTATCTGTATGCAGTTTATCAATATCAATTTACCTCATATCTTTTTTACTTTGTTGAATATTCCAACTGGTGCATTTTGAATACTGACACCGATAGATTTGAACACAGAAACTAATTTTTACTAATTTAAAATCTTCTCCTTCTTGTATTTTAATATTCAACAATTTTTCTTTTTTGTTATTTGTCAATTCAGATTTTTGTTTGCAATGAACATACGCAAACACTTTCTTCCAGCTCTTAAAAAGCGTTAATGACTTCTTTTTACATAATTGTATTGATTCGGGTTTAAAACGCAAGTTTTTACTATTTTTTTAAAGAAAGCATCTGCTAAATTTAATTTGGATAGAATTCTTGTTTATAAAAAAAGAAACCCTCTTAACACAACAATTTTTAAATGAAACATATTCAAAATCAACAAAAGAAAATTATTATTAATGACTGAGTCCAGAAATAGATTTAAGCAGAAAAATATTATTATATATAAAATGTTGCGCTATAATTAATATAATTTTTGCGGTTATTATTACTGTTATTGTAATTAGCATTTTATACCTTGTGTTGAATTATAAATAATATATGGTATCAAATGAGTAGTTTATTACATTTTTATTTTTACCTTTTTTAATACTTATTTCAGTCGCGACCAAACTGTTTTATTAATTATCAAAACATATTAATTAATCATCAAAATATATGCATCTGTTTGAATAATACCCTTATATATTATTTGAGGTAAAGTTGTGAATCTTTTGCTTTTTTTATATCGAAATCATTCAATATTAATTGAAATTAAATCATTTAAATGGAAGTAGTTTTTAATGTTTTATCTTATTACTCAAAAAATTATGTTGTAATATAATTTGTGCTGGATGTATTTGTATATACACAATTTTACAATAATTTTAACACTGAATAGTGGACTCCCTATTACTTGGAATATATTTTAAAGCAACTATTGTATATTAGTCTCCCCGGAGTCTATTCATAGATAGTGCACTACATTCATGCACAGCATGGGGGAAACCTAGAAAACTTTCAATCACCATCCCTGACCTAACGCTTTGAAAAAAAAAAAAGCTATCCTGTCATAAAATTACCCTAAACACATCACTATTGTATTTTAGATAGATACTGAAGATATTTCGCACCAATACTTAAATACTAAATGCTGTCTCTGGATTTATTAAATTTAGGTTTAATATGTTTTATTGTGAAAATTATGTTTTTTTTCTAAATTTAGGCAAACCAGATGATTTCATGCCAACATGTGATCCCAACGGTGACTATTCTCAAATCCAATGTCGATCCGGATGGTGCTGGTGCGCCAAGAAGGACGGAAAGCAACTCACCAAATCCGTCCAAGGAAAGCCAGACTGCACAGGAAAACCACGATAAATAACATCACTACATTCTTTCAAACTTCAACAATGAGCAGTTATCTCAGTTTATATTCAAAATGCAAATTTCATTTCATACATGTTTAGTCATACTAAATTGGAAGAAAAAATATAGATCTCACTCTCCTAAGCTATCTGTTTGTAAAAGTTAAAATATTTTAAAGAAATCCAGTATTTCAAATAAAATATTTTCTGTAAATATGTACTAAAGTGTTCTATTTATATTTTTGTACAAACATTAAAGAACTGGTAAAACTTATAGTTGCTGATTCAACTGTTTCAATATTTTTTTTTTATATATATATATAAAAAATTGATAAAGAATTTTTAATCTGTTAATATTACTATACCAAAAATTAATTTAATTATTTATGTAACTTATAAATATATTAAAATAAGCTTGATATTAGAAACAAATAAAAAATTTTAAAGTTAAAATATTCAATGACATTCAATACCAATAAATAACATTAAATGAAAATTTCAATATTAGCAATATATTTTGATTCAAAACAAGGCTATTGAAATTTATTTCTTAAAAATAAATTAAATTAAATTTTTTTAAAAAAATGCAATAACATGGTATGTTTAACTAACAATTTGAGTTAGTTATATTTTTAAAAAGTTAAGGTATTAACTTGTAATTAAACGCATAAGCTGTAAATTCACAAACAAAATGACCATAGTAATACCAAAACATATTGTGGATTTACATAATTAACAAATTATGCATTTCAATTTCTTTTATTTTTATTGTTGAAAAATATTTTTTAATTACTTAAAAAAACTAATAAACTAATGAAATGTGAAACTTTTATCCTTTATATTTTTAAAATTTTTTAAACTATCATTTTCGATAAATTTTTTCCTTTCATGAAATTTTGATGTTATGCTGGTTTTAACTAATTGATACCAGAATTGCTTCTAAGATATTTAATATTTTCCTCACTCTATTAAAGAACAGCATTTATAATTCTTTAGAGCTTGAAAAAAATTAAACATTCTAGTAAAACTATTTTTTTAATAAAATGGAAATACGTATTGAGAAAAAGAAGGAAAAATGAAACCAATTGATTAAGAAATAATGAAAAAAAAAATAATAAATAAATAAATAAAAACTTTAAAACTAAAAAATAAAAATATATTACTCAAAATATTTATTATAATTTGTCCATTGAAATAGAAACTAATCATTCGGTTACTGTCGATCAAAATTGACATGTTTACTTTTATAAGCACAAATTCTGATTCAATATCAATACCACACAAACTTCTAAGTAGAAGTGAATTTTAGTTCCTCCTGGCTTTCAAATGTAAATCTCTTTTATTTATTTTCTTATTTTTACAATAAGAAAATACAGAAAAATATTGATAACATCTAAAAATTTAAATTTTATTTTATATTCTGTCTTCCTGTATTCAATGGAGTATATTATATTTTGGGAATTAAAAAGTACTTCATTATAAAATATTATTTTCTGCAGAAATAATCATATTACATTTGCCATTTATGTTTTTAACTGCATTAACCCTAAATTTTAAGAAAAATTATGTTCGAATTGGAAAGAAAGTAAGCGGATTTTCTATTCCTCAAAACGGTAAAAGAAAATTATATAACTATACTTTAATACCATTAAAATAGGAAAGAACAAAAGAAATAAACAAATTCTTTTGATGAATGAACAGGAAAAAATTAAATCATGTTAGAAATTTTTTTTTTTCAAGATATTTTTAAATTTTTAAAAATGGTGAATGTTTTATTAGTGAGAATGTCATTCTAACATTAATTGTATAAGAGAGAATAAAAAATATATATATGAATTTTCACCAAGTAATTATGATTTTTAGAAGATTTTAAATATAAGTGTGTTGTGCCCAGTTCAGTTCATCACTCTCCAGTCACTTTTTACACTTGAAAAATATTGTAAGCGATACCTCTTTATATGTATTTAAAATAGATCAAATACCTTTATAAATATTCTTACCCGAGAAGGACTCGAAACCTTAAGTTTCTAAACTAAAGACATAAATAATGATTTTTCTTTTCTCTAAAAAAATTTCTCAAAGTTATGGAGAAAAACAAAACTTTCATTAAAATTAAATTAGAAAAACCTGTTTTAAAAACCTTACTTGATTTAGAAAACAAAATTATGCCAAATCTAACAATAAATGTTTACAAATTGTTAAAATTGTCCTATTTTTTTAACTGCATGATACTATTAAAATAAACTTAAGAGAAACTTTTTCATACCTAAAAGTAAGATTGTCGATAAAGATTTTTCGAATTACTCATTTGAAAGTATTTTTAGTTGCCGGATTTTGATCAGATGATTTACATATTTAAATTCTTTAAATTGGATTAAATAGTTTTTTTAATTAAAAAATTATTTAACGGATTATTTGAAATTAATTTAATAATTGCATTTTCAGAAATTCTTGTAAAATGTCGGAGTGAATTACTGAGTTTAAAGACAAAATTTACTAACGGCATATAATTTTTCCTTTATCATTTTAAATTGACAAATGAACTAAGAAATATTTTAGTGAAATTATAAATTATCTCTTCAATAATTATTGATACACATATTTTATCCAGTATTTATTGAAATTTATTTAGAAATAAAGCTTACATTTTTATTAGTCAGCAATTTTTTTAATACAGTGGTTTCATTCATTTCTTCCCTTTACTGAAACGGTTTTAATTCATTTTTAATACTAAATATATTAAAAATCATTACTTAATATCTTAATCATTATTTTTTGCTGTTCTTAAAAAGCATGGATGAAAATTAATTCAGAAATGGAGGACAAAAATTTTATCAATAAAAGCATTTATTTAGTAAGTAAACATTTCTGAAAAGCCTATGTGACATTGATTTCGTCACTTACCTTGATTTTGAAGTTTTTGAAAGGTTGGCAAATGAGATATTTAAATCATATGATGAAACAATTTTCTAGAAATCCAACGAGACGAAAGTCGTTGCCGGTTGCTTTGATTCATTGTGTCTATTATTTATCATAAAATTTTCAGTGTTATCATTTATTAAATTATTTTGTGATATTTCTCAAAATCCACCACTATGCCAAAGTAAGCTATTGCTTATGATTTCATTTCATTAATTATCGGAAAGTTTTTATTTGAACATTTTCTACAATATTAATGTTTTCTCATGCACAGCATTGATTTTACATGTGTTCTTTAAATCCACTGATGCTTTTGTAAATATCTTTCCTGATAAATCTGTCTGAAGGAATAGAATTATTTTTCATTTAATTAAAAATCCTGTTTTTAATGGTTAATTTTTCGATAAATGTTGTCTATATTAATTACTTTGGTAAAACTATACATTAGGGTGCTCCTTGGCGATTTTTTTTTTATGCCATTCCTGTTCGTGACGGTTACAATGCTAACAGGTATGATGAGCAAAATATAAGGAAATTTCAATGAAGATTATCTAAGCAAACTTAATGAAATGCATTTAGATTCATAACAAAAATTAAATGAGTAAGCACATAAAGAAACGAAAAAAAACTGACTTACTTTATTTAGTTTCATTATCCGCACTTTCAGGTAGACAAAATTCTTTAACAGCAGTTTCCAATGAATCGTTTAATGTGATGAGCATTTGAACCTTTCACACAACAGTTCCACTCAAAGCCATCTGATTGGTCTTTACGTTCGACCAGAGACATATCTTTCGCACAAACTGGGCATTTATATTAATTAAACCTTCGTTCATTCATCAGTCAATCACTGTTTTTCCATTTTTACTCAAATTGTACAGAAACTTAAGATTTATTTATTTACTGGAGCCATTTTATAAGATCCTGCAAATTCCGATAAATATTAAAAAATAACTCAGCGTCAGTTAGATTTTCAGAATTCTAAAAACGATAAACCAAAGTTCGTTAAGCATTAAAAAATAATGCAACGTGCATTAAAAATACAACGCAACATGCATTAGATTTTTAAATTTCAAACAATGATAAACCAATCAGATCCTCAACTGGATCTAAGCCAATCAAAATACGATTTGGTTTCGCCCAACTTGGCGAAAATCAAAGGGGCACCCTAATGTATAGTCTAACCATTACTTTATATACTCAATTTAGCTCTGCATAATGTACTTTTATTTGTATTCTCTTAAGACTAAGTGCCTGTATGTGTGATAAAATGTGCCAAACTGGCTTACCGAAATAGTGTGATTGCAAAGTTGAAATTCAAATGAGATCAGTTTAAGCCAACTGGATACTGCAGGTAGTGACATAATTTAGTAAACATAATTATGCTAACTATGCAGCAGTTGACATGAAAATTGGAATTCGCACCAAGCCCGTATAGCTGACTAGTCTTATCACCTAATTTTCTACTTCTTTTTCTTAAATATAACGTTTGAGTAACAGAATAATAAGAATTTCTTTTAACTAGCACTCCTCATTTTAACTTGATATTTTTTTAGTGTTATTCAAATAGTATATATTCTTTGTCAGTCGCTCTGATCAGTCAGTTGATTAATTATATTTTTGTCTATTATACCCAGTTATTTCTTTTTACATATAATATAATATTGTTTCTAAAATATTATATATGTAATTATACTTATAGGTATAAATTGTTGTGAAATATTTTGTATTAGAGTTTAATTTGCCAAGGAATTAGAAAAATTTTGAATTGTCAAGGATTTTAGTAAAAAGTGCATTTGTTAGTTTGTTGTAAATGATGCTTTTTTTTGTAATTTATGACTAAATTCATAAATAAAAGGAATGATCACAGGTCACGAAGGGAAAAAATAGTTTAATATAACTAAATTTAATGTTTTTTGTTGTTTCAAAATATTTACTAAAAGTAGTTAATCATCAAATATTAGAAGAAGTTGCTAGCATTTAATTATGGTACATTATGGGTAATTTTTAATAAAATATCAATAATAGTAATTTCTGGAATTTTTATTTTTTAACTTGTGTTTCATACATGTAAATTGTTATAATCGGTATTTCTATGTATTACATATTTCATTTGAGTTCACTTTGAAATAGCAGTAGAATTTTAGCCATGGGATAGGCGTTTTTGAAAATGCATCAAGCAGGGGACCTAAATTTCATTTTCACCTTATTTTACATTTTATATATTTATTATATAGTTAATTACACTTATTACACATTTTAACATGTCTTAGAATTTTGTATTTTAGTTTAATTTGCTGAGGAATAAAAAAATGCTATACTTTTTATTTTTTTGGTGCAGGTGATAATGTCATCAAATATTATTATCTAGTGAAACAAAATACCAGAAATTGTTGATTTGATCATTTTTATTTTTACCTTTCCCAAATATTTTAAGTAATAAAAAGTTGTGCAGTCATGATTTTTTTTAAATGACAGCTAATATTTCTTAATCTCTTTTCTATGAGTTGCTAAAAAATGCCAATACTGCAAGATTTTCTGGAGCAAAATTTAGTAGCATTAAAATTTTTTTTAAGCAGGTAGAATTTGTAAATACATTTCTTTTTTGCTTTCAACTAACTATGTACACATAAAATTTTTTTAAAGGAAAAGTACATTTATAAGATAGCTGTTAGTTAAATATGATGCTTTGATGAAAATTATGGCAAAATATATGGCTAAAGTGAGAGTTTCTGTTACAGTGCACTAAAAGAAAACAAAATTATAAAAAGTATAGCAAAATTTAATTAAAATTAATTTAATTGCGAAATTTAATTTTTTTGCAAAAAAGTTTAAAAGCAACCAATCACCAAATATAATTTGAACCCCTTTTATGTTTAAATATACCTAATATATATGTGTAAATTAATGTTCTTTCCATTATAAATCCAATTTTTAATTTTATTTTCTAATGATATTTTGGTAATAAATCTGGGGCAACAGGCATCATTAATTGTTAGAAATTTATTTAAAATTTGATCTTGCATTTATCTTTGTTTTTTTTATTGGCCCCTTTAATTTTAGTTTTATATTATTCCTTTCTAGTTAAAAATCTTGGCACTTTTCTGTTTTTGAGTAGATGAAATTTTTCCCAAGTCAGTAAATAAAATATTAATTTTTATGATTGTTCTTGTTTGGCAATTTCCAGTCTGTGAAATCTACGCAATCAAAAAAGAAATTACAGAAGTAACAAAGGAATATAAAACAGTAAAGTTCAACTTCAATAATAAAGAAATAACGAAATTTAAAACACTTAGTCACAAGAACTCCATGTAGTGTTACCATGGAATGTTACTTCAATTATGACAATAATGGATCACAAACATTGCAGTTATTTTTTATCTCACTGGCAATTTTGTTGTTAATTGTTTTATTTTTCCAAACAGGAAAGTGCTTTTATCCTTTATTGGGTTTCATTATTACTCTATATTAATTTTCATCTGGATATATAATTGTTTTTTATGAAAGTAAATATTTATGATGTTTGAGACTATGTGAAAGTTAGAATTTGTATGATTTTCTTTTCATTATGAATTTAGCAGTTTATATTTTTGTTCTTATTATGTTTTAAGCGATTAGATTAGTGAATTTTTTACTTTATGTGTGTGTGATGTACTATAGAAACTTTATGTAGCAAGGTTTTATTTAATGTATAGGCATAAAATGTAAAGATTATTAGATAAATGGAATGTGTTGGGAAAATTGTGATATGGTGCCGGTTTGGCTTATAATTTACAATATTCATGACAAATACTGAAATATTATGTCGCTAACCTAAATTATGCATAATTTTTGTCTTTGAAAGTTGTGATTTTACATATTTCTCTTTATTATGGGAAAACTTCATGACTAAATGCTTGAAAGTTACTTTTAGATTTTTGATAAAAATATTTACTAGAAGACAAAATAAGAAATACCTCTAAAAACAAGCCGCTATTCCTGTTTTAAGATATATAAACAAAATTGTATTTTGATTCATATTTTTATGATCTTTAGAATGATTACATTTTTTTTATATTGTTTCTTATCACACATACAAGCTTATTCTTTTCTGCTTATAAATTTATTTAAATAAGTTTGTCTATTAATTTTGGTTATTTATTTCAGGTACTATTGTGACTATTGCGATACATATTTGACACATGACTCAGTAAGGATGTCTTTTATTTTTTATATCTTATTATTGTTTCTTGCAATATACTATTAAAATTAAAAATGTATTTTTGTGGTTTGTATTAAAACTATTTCAATAATTTATAATTCTTTTTTTTCTACTCTATCACATTTAATTTATGATGCATAAACTTAAGCTCACCTTTCATAATTAAATTTACTTAAGAAACATTATTTGAAATAATTTTAAGTAAAACAGAAAAGTGTTTATTATGTTTGTAATTTATGAAACAATAAAAAAAAAAAAAAAAACAGGAGTTTTAATAACTAAATATGCCATTTTCTCCAAATTTGCTATTTTAAAAAGCAACATTTAAATAAACTTTTCTCAACTTTGAGATTTACTGAAAATAAGTTTTTGATTGGTCTCTATTCTTTTTCTGAAGGAGTCAGCCTTAGTTATTATTTTAAGTATAATATTTCAATGATTTAACTTATTTTCTCGCTCTAATTAATTGGAATTTTTTTATTAATTTTTTTGTTTCAAATAAAAAATGGCTTGAAGAAAGCTCACTTAAATTTGCATTACAGAAATCACTTGCACATACATTTTAAAAGAAAGATAATTTTGATGTATTAAAAATATATATTTAAAATTGTCTTTGAAAACCCTGTGGCTTTTTAATACTCAATGGTTTAAAGTAAGAAACAACTGACCATTGAACAAATGAACATAAAAACATTTAATTTTTGCTTCAGTTATTTTATTATTATCAGCAAATAAATATCCTGAGTGTATTTTCAAATATTTTATTTGAAATTGTCTTGTGTAAAGAATACATTTTTAAAATAAGCTTTACATAATTATTAATATTTTTTTAATGTTATGAAGTAAAATAAAAACATAATGTTTTGCAGTTTTATGTTATAAAGATGTTAAGATACATTGTAATTCAATTTTTTTTTGTATATGAAAAAATTACTTTCTTAAAATAATATTTGTGTAACATTTATATAAGTATTATTGGTTATTAATTTTCAAGTGTTGATTGATTTATCTTTTATGTTAATGTATTATTCCAAATTTATTTATTGATATAATTTCTCAGTTAATGAAATAAGTATATGAAAATATCTTACCATAATTATATTATTGTGATTTAGATCTATAAGTAGGATTCTGGTTTTTACTATATTTTTATGAAACCAAACTAGTTTCAATTGCTGTATTTGCTATAAATTGTTCCAAATATGTGAAAATTCTGCCATAAATTGTTCAAGAGTTGTATATTTCCAGTTTCACGGAGCTTATGTTTCTTTGTTGATCTCACTTGAATCCAATACTGTGTAATATGATGTTTCAAGCTATAAAACTGATAAAAAAATATTCTGGTATTTGTTTTACATGTGAAATGCAACAATTTTTCATCTAAAAAAGGGAGTAAAATTTCTTCTGATTTTTTGATTAAAAATGAGTTCAAATGGTAAAAGTGTAGGTAACTGTGCGGGTTTCATTTTGCACTGCAGTTATCTCGCCAGTCTAATTTACATCATTATATTCAATAACTCGTTATTAAATACCAATTGTGCTGGAACTTCAACTATGCAATTGCATGCTAATTTAAATTTCAAATATTTCATTATAATTACTTACTATTGGAGTATTAAAATAACTATAGAAATTAATTTCATAAAGATAACATAATGAGAAACAAGTATATGAAATATCTTGGAATCTACAATGGGTTACTATGGGGTGCTAAAACTTAATCACTTATTTGAATAACAAATATTTTTTTTATAAAAATTCCCATTTTAATTAACCAGTCTAAGGCACTTACCTTGAGGAAATAAAACAATGTTATGCAATCTAGCACTGCACTGGACTGGGAAATAAAGCTAAGTCTTCACTATAAATAAAATGCATACTCTTATGACTACTCAAATTTTAATCCATAGGGCAGAAAGAGGGCTCACCTTTAAAAAACTTCATTCCAGCACAATCTAGGACTACATTCAGTTGGCAATAAAGCTAAATCTATAATGTAAATGAAATGCATTTTTATAAAAACTTGAATCAATCTGTGGCACCTCCTGTAAAAAAAGCTGATTGTTGTGGATTCTAACCCTGATTGAAACCAAGCAATAAAAATGAATCTATAACATAAACACAAATTTCTAAATTAATCGACATTATCATTCTGAGTAAATCTAAATGCAAACATATGAAATATTTATAAACAATACTTAATGTAATATAAAACAGCAATATTAATTTAAAATATAACATTAAATAACTCAATCATTGCTTGCAGAATTGTTGGCACTGGTTGGACCACATGTTTTATAGCTCCTAAAAATTCAGCCACAATATTCTTGGAATGATTACATGGCCATATATAATCTGTGAGAAAAATAATAATTTTAAGTAATGAAAATAATACAAAAATAAATTTATTTTATAAACTTTAAAGAAATTTTTACTTAAAAAAATTAAAATAAAAAATCCACTGTAAACTAATTTTCAAAAACTTAAGTATCAAAAAAATTTCAAAATATAAACATTAAATCATCCCATTCAAAAGCTCAGACTGTAATTTCAAGTAAAAACAAATTACTAATTAAATTACTTGCTTTAAGAATTACTAGCACACAAAACAAACTTCACTCATGTACTCAGTCACATTATGTCCTACAAACACATTCTAAAATGGTTAGCCAGTTTGGTGCATTTTATCCTTCAGACAGGTACTTGGTCTTTAGATAATTCTAATTTATGTTGAAGTAAATAAATTATTTTCTTATTCTCATTCACTCTTTTATGTATCTTATTTTACAATAATGTTACTTTGAAAGTTGATATTTAATTTATGAAATAGAATTTTTATGATATTTCCCATTATACTTTTACTTATTTTCTTTTGTGGATATTATCATTTTGAAACTGTACAACTTCAACAAATTTAATGACTTATATATTTACTTTTTTAGCCATCTGTAAGAAAAACCCATTGTACTGGAAGAAAGCATAAAGACAATGTCAGATTTTACTATCAAAAATGGGTTGAAGAACAAGCTCAGCATCTTATTGATGCAACAAGTAAGTTAAACTATTAAAAGCTACAAATTATAATTTGATTCAGTAGATATTATAGCCACAAAGTATTTGATGGATAGCTATCATTTTTATGAATTTCCAACCTATTTGATATTTTACTTTATTATGAAACCAACTATATTTTTTCTTGAACAAAGACCTCCTTAATTAAAAATGCTTTGATATAATTTAATTAGGTTTCAAATATTTTAAATTTTTTTAAATATTGAAAATTTTTTATTATATTAACTTTGCTTTTTAAATTTGAATTCATTTTTTAAATGAATACTTATGGAAGGATTTCATCATTGACACTTTACATTTAATGTTAAATTTCCATCATTTATTTTTGATGTATGTTTATAAGTTACAGTATCTGACTTAAGTTCAGCAAAAAATTATTTGCTATACATTTTGTGCAATTATTTTCATTATTTATTGAACTGTCAAGTTTGCAATGATTGGATTTGAAGTGATTTATTTTTTAAAGTGATAGAGAGAGAGAGAGAGAGAGAGAGAGATAGATAGAGAGAGAGAGAGAGAGATTTTATGAGTACAAGTTATTGAAATGTTTGTAATTATATATATATATATATATATATATATATATATATATATATATATAAAGTAACTAGACATTACCTTATGAATTAAAGTATTCATATTTAGTAAATTATAAGATTTAAATGTCTGACAGATGTAAAAGTTATTCACCTAAATGTAAGTTTAAAGTTCTATTGAAACCTAAAGTAGAATGTACTCTAACAAATATTATTAATAGATCCAATTTTCATTTTTAATTTGGTATCTTATCACATTAGGCATAATAACACAAGTACACAGTTGGTTACATTAAAATCGCATTACCATAAAAATAAGCAAATAAGAAAGAGATATCTATTGTATGTATACTGCATGACACAAGGACAGAATAGCCAAATTTGCTAGTTGTCTGTATGATTACATGAGTGTGAAATTAATATAAATACTTAATCAAAAAGAATGGCTCTGGCATTAAGTTTCAAAAATTAAACTCAAACCGCTGGCTTTGAAATGTTTCAGTATTCATCAATCCAAATTAGAGATGTTTGTGTCATGTACCTAATGTTACCCATTTCATCAAATCAGGTTCGGGTTGCTGTGATAATATCAAATGCAATTAAATGACAAGTGTTTTCTTCAAAAGCTCTATATATTCAACAGACATTCTATATGTCCATCAAAATGCTGCATGCAGAAATGAAACTAATCTGGGAAGCTGACTTGATGCCACTATTATATCCAACTTTGCCTTTGGAAGCACAAGAGTTGTTATCTGTCTTTATGCATCATTATTAGATGAAATTGAAATATTGGTTGCTACCCAAAACATAGGACAAATCACCTATAGGACTCAGTCTAGTTAGCTTCTGTGTTTGTTGGGTGGTAAACAAATTAAATATTTAATCATTATCATACTGTAGAAATGGATATTGGATATGCTGCTTACAAGTCCATTTTCTGATTAATGATTCATGGTATGATTTCTTAAGGCTTATTTAAAAATTTATGTCTAATTGATCATTGAGATTCTGCAGTCTGAAGTGTAACTCAACAACCCACCAATTCCTCATCTGCATAACACTAATTGATTTAAATGAATATAAGTGACAATATCATGGTAATATCATGGTATCATCACCAAATGTAACACAATATTCTGAGAAAGTTCTGATATTACATAGTGAATTCCAAATGAAAAAGTCATTATGCAATTTTTCTTTTGTGTAGTGCTTTAGATGATATTTATCTTCCCTGCAGTACTCAAATGTGCTGAAATGTGAATTATCTGTATATTCTAACATTTTCTGCCTTTGATGTGGTTTCAATGTTTGTAACAGCTTTCCTTCTTGTATATTCAATTTTTATGTTCAGCAATGTATAGTTCAGTATGTATTTAATTAATATAATGGATAGAAATAAATTGAATATGATTACAAAAAACTAGGCTATTAACATTTAATTAGTTAAATGATAAAATTAAGTTGAAACATTTAGTTAAGGGTTATTTTATCATAAAGTGTTCATGTCTGATGTGATGGTGATTTCACAAGATTTTGTCTTGATATATATGATAGAAAGATATGCAATTTTTCTTTTTGTAAAAATAATTGATAAAAATATTATAAGAGTAAAATAGTTTTTGCTGTTTGCCAGAAAGCAAAAAGTTAATGTTTTAATTATGCTGATGAAATGGCTGGGGGGAGAAATAAATATTATTTGTCATAAATTCTGAATGAAAGTTTGTTATTCATAAAATAAAGCTATTGGTAAAATAAAGTTGTGTAAAGAAATAGATGGAATCATATATAAAGTTTGTAAAGTTATTTATCTGTTTTCTAGAATGGGTAGTATATATATGTAATATAAATAGATTGCTGAATGATTAAAATGGAAGCGACTTTTATAGCACAAAGTTATTGTGATGCTATAACTTTATACTTTGTTATTTGTATTATTATTGGAATGATATTTGTTTGAAGAAATACTTGTGTTGGTAGTTTATAATAAATAATATTCAGATAAGGCATGAATATAAATCTTAAATTGAAATCATTACATTATTATAACTGATGGTTAAAAGTGTTCACATGTAAATTACTAGGAGAATTTTTGCTGAATGTGGATTTTTAATGAGAATTAACATAAAATATAAATGCAGATTTTCATAATAAAAAAGCAGGGTTTTTTTTCTTATTATAGCTAAAACAAAATATATGCATTGAAAAAAAAAAAAAAAAAAGAAAGTAAATATTCCATTTGGAAAATAGTTGTAACATTTATTGAAATTAATAAAAACTGATAGTGAAAATATAAGTTGATGAAAATGAAGAAAAACTAAATATTTTAAGGATACTGGCTGTAAAAATATAAAAGGCAGAAATTGACAAATGTCTTGAAGGCTAAGCAATGGTGTTAATTGAATCTCATCTCACTTTTAATTTCTGAATTTTTTTTTCTGTTGAACATATATGAAATTTAGAGTCTTGTGTCAGCCCTAAACTCTTAGACAGATTTAAAAGAAAAGGAAAAAAGATTGCTTATTTAAATTTTGATTATAACAAAAATTCATTTTGATGTTGTATAAAAGATTCATTAAAAATACAATTGGCATTAAAAATAAAGGCAAAACAAATCCTTTTTTTTAAATAATAAAATGTAAAAAAAGAGCAGATTTGTTTAAAACTAGTTAATTTTGCCAAAAACTAATACTGCATTTTTTCTGATTGTTGAAAATAATGTATAAAATTTTGAGGGAGGGGGGGGGGGAACATTCAGAATGTTAAAGGAAAAAAATTCTAAGGTTTATGAAATCTTATCAGTCATATAGCTTTCTGTTGTTTCTATAAAGATTATTTTATTCTTGTTTATTTCTTTGCTTGAATACCCAGTTATTTACTATTAATCTTCTTTCCACCGTTTGCAACGTAAGTGTATCTTTAAGAATTAATGTATACTGTCATAAAAAAAAAAGTTTGCCACTAATTCATTAATTAAATTAAAAAAGAATATGTTTAATTTACTAAATTTTCATGTATGTATATATGAAATTTTATATAATAATAGTTTTGAAAGATAAATATTTCTTTTAATATTTATGAACCCTTATTTTTGGACTTTAATTTTCTATTAAAGAAACAGTTTCATTCCATTGTCCTCCAATGTTCAATAAAGAAATAGGAAAAAAAATATGTATTTGAATAAAAACATTGCCTTTTCAAAAATATTCCTGTAATTTTTCCATGAAGTTAAGGAAAAGCATGAAATATTTGTAAATATTGAAAGAATGTCTGCAATTAATGATTGCTAAACCATGAAACAAATCTAGTAAGACTATTAAGTTTTAATTTATTATGTGGAAAAATAAAGTTTTATAATTTATTAAATAAAATATGTAAACTGAAATTTTTATTTCATTCATTAAAATTTCAATTAATTTAACTTGTAGTTGATTTTATTTGTATTCTATATATACTGTATTTTCCTGTATACAATCCACAGCAGCTTGTTATCTGCAATCCTTTTTTCTGAGTAAAAAAGCTTTGCCTAATTTATTGCAATTTCTCTGGTAAATATGTATATAGTGCTGATAATGTGGTATCATATAAAATAAAAAATAGTAAGATTGAAGATATGTTACATTAGACAGAAAAAACATTTTTTATGAAAAACCTCTGGGCCCTCACTTCAACACTAAATGCCATAAACTGAGATGAAAGCATCTGATTGATCAGCAGGAATAGTAATTCCAAGAAGGTTCTTATAAAACTTATTGTTTTTTAGTTTTTAAGGATTTTTCAATAAAGTTATACATGATTTTAAAATAAAATAAATTTATTTAGTTAGTAATTAAATGAAAGAATTTTATTATTTTTTAATTGTGCATTGGATGCATTTTTTCTTTTGTACTGCAATTGCTATATTTTTCATCTTACACTAGCATGTTTGTCACTTTTTTTTATTTGCCATTTCTAAAACATTTTGTTTTGAATCTGCTGTGTAATTTAGATGCTTTCTCTTCCACATGACTGTATATAAACTGGGATATTTTCAGAATGAAACAGCTCCAATAAAAAAAAATAATGGTAAATGACACTAGACAATTAAAATATCCTTCCAGAGAAATGAATTTCTTTTTTGAATGTAATTGGAAAATACTGGTTATAGCTGAAATATATCAGCAGAGTTATTAAAGCTTTAAGCATCATGTTATTTATTTTATAAAACATAAATGACACTCATTTCAAAACTTTATTGTAAGATTCTCTGATGGAGAATGTTTTTTATCGTGTTATTCACAGTATCATATAATGCAAACAATATGATTCTAAATTTTTTACACATAATCCGAGGATTATATATAACAAATTTTGGTAAATTCAAATATATATCTATGTAAATAAGTACTTAAATAATATTATCAGAATCTTCTTATTCCGTATTTTCCATATAAACTCATGAAAACATTGGTATTTATTTTTTAGCTGCTGCATTTAAAGCTGGAAAAATTCAGTCTGCCCAATTTCCAAATGCTGCCAAACCTCCAGGTGTTATGATACCACCTCCACCGAATTTTCATGGTAACTACCATTTTTGCTTTTTTAATTTTATGTTAATGCTATCTGAAAAATTAAATATTCATAAAAATTATAAATGGAATTATATTCTAACTTTTTAATAACTATTAAAAAATGGGAGAATTCTATGATTTGTATGCATATTTAGACTGTGTATGATGTATTTTTTGCCATAAAGTTAAATTGAAACTGTTTATCTATAACAGGACCACCTCGACCTGTTGCACCTGGCCAGCGCATGCCTGTCATGGGACCTGCCCCTGTTCCTGGAGCCATGCCAATTATTCCAGGTCCTCTACCTCATAACATGATGATGCCTGGTAAGATTTTTATTTTTTAAATTATGTCAGCGAGAATTATAAAATTATTAATTTTGCTGTTTAGTAATTTAAACTCATTAAAGTATTTTAACATAATTTTAATTAGATCTAGTAATTTTATTTAAATCTGTTATAATATGTATAAATATTTACTATTTTCTAAGTCTAAAAATTGGTAAGCAGTTAAACCATTTAAATATAGAAAATGACTAAAGAAATTAGTATTGTCCCATTTTAAGGGACAATTTGTGACTTTTTTCATCCAATCATCCAACAAAAGTCTAATTATTAAATATTTATGTTCATCCTGAAATAAAATAGCTTTCATATTTGGAATAAATCTATTTTAAACTTCTTAATGGACAATTCATAAGTAATTAAACCTAAAGAAAGCAAAAAAAGAAATGTTAATCAGCAAAAATCCATACTTTAAATAAGAAAGATCAAAATTCAAAACATGTGTTGTATTATGGAGAAAAAAAATTACATTTAAAGCTATTGAGAAATGAGATTTCATTATACATATGTATAGATAATCGTGACACTTTTTGGAACTTGCTATTCTTGATTTTATTGGCAACTGCTAGACACTTTCCCAAAATATATATATAAGCAACAAAAAATTTATTTCTGAGATTTCATTAGTTTTAAAGGATAAGCTTAAATTACTTTTTCTGCCGTAAGAGCATATTAAATTTATTTTTCGAATAATTTTTATAGGGCCTCCTCGACCTGTTGCTCCTGGCCAGCGTATGCCTGTCATGGGACCTCCCTTAATGGGGCCAGTACCTGCACCAATGCCTGGAACAATGCCAGTTATTCCCGGTCCTCATAATATGATGATGACTGGTAAGATTTTATCATTTTTTAATTAAAATAAAACAATATTAATTTTTTTAGAATTTTTAAATTTCAGTATAATTTGTTGAATATTATTGCATGTCATTAGTCTTGACATTTTACAAAAATATCTAATGAAAATGATTGTTTTGGAATAAATTGCATAATTTTGTATTTTATCATAGTTATTAAAAATATGTTTAAATGTTAATGTGTACAGTTACTTGGGAAATATAAAATATATTCAAGTAGTTAAAGCAAATTAATGGTTTATCACATTTCACAACATCTCTAGTATAATGTATCTTTGTAACAAATAAATTATATTTGTGTCATTTAGTACATTCAAAATTTACTTATTTTTTTCTTTAAATATGCTTGATGAAAATACACTCTATAAAGTACAGTTTCATGGAAAGTGAAGTACTAGGATAAGGATATTTTCCTCCTATTTTTCATGTTTGTTTAAGACTTAAAATATTAATTGATTGTTTTTATTATGTATAGTTGATTGTTTTTTTTAATTTAAATAATTATCTAAATCTTAAATTTTATATTTGAGTTTTAGGATATTAATATGTTCTCTCTATTCTAGGTTAAAAAAATATCATCAAAAGTTGTTACATTGTATTCATATTTAAATCATAAGTGAATATAACTGGTATTCAACAGCCTATTGAAGAAAAGTGTACATAATAAAATGCCATTTCTGTTTTCCATACACTTTGGATTATTCTAGAGTTTTCCTATACTCTATTTCCATCAAAAAATGTTTTTCAAAATAATGCTGGGACTATTTTTGTATTATATTACTTCAACTGTGGACTCTTGATGTATTTTATTGTAAGAGGCAATAAACTTGTTTTTATTTGCTTTTAGTGTGATAGTAGGAACTGAATCATTCGGTTAAAGTATAATTAATAATCCTGATAAGATGTGTACTAAAGAATATGTAGATACTTTTCCATGAATTGTACATATTTTCCATTTATTATTCCCGAATCCTTTTTTATAAATCATTTTAATTAATGAAAAATTTGAATTGAATGACACATAATTTATTTCTTATATCTTCTAATAATGAGCTACAGCTAACTGGCTTACATATTCATAATAATATTTCCTATGATAATTTAGTTACTCCTACCATGTAGTTAATTACAAATCTCAATCATTGCACTGACTACATACAGAAAAATATTATAAATGCAGCTTTTATTCATGTTGTATCTCCATCTTAATTATTAAGTTTTGATAATGTGGATGCATTTTTCAATAATCAAAGATTTTATTATAATCAAATGCATTACAGTCCACAATTAGACTACTTAAATGTTAAATAAAGACATCAATAAGAAATTGTTAAAAAGTAAATCACTGAAAAATGTATTGAATATTTCTATTTTATAAAATTTACAATAAAATATTTGTTACTTTCACATTTCTATGTTTTAAATATTAATAAAACAATTAAATCTTTTGTTAGAAAACAGTATAATGGCCAAGAATTTAAATTTTATTCTGTTGATATGGAACAGATACTAGATGATAATTTTATTTTTTGTAGCAGATTCAGTAACATGTATAGCAGTCATTCAGTTCATATTTTTGCATTTTTCTTTCTTTATAAATTTTTCTTTTTTTATGTCACTAAGTTTAAGGTTGCTCACGTAGTTCTTAAAACTAATTTTTTTATTAAAATAAAAATAATTTGTAATAATTTTTATTAAAATAAAAAAATCATGTGTTAAATATATTTTAATTAAAAAATCATTTATTTTCAGTGATTTAGCAATCTTACTAATAGATTATTGTTGCATAATATTTGTTTAGTGTTTTATCTGCTTTTTTTGTTTAGAAAAAACTGTTCCTTAAAATCTACATCATTATTCTTATTGTAATGAATTGTATGCAATAAATAATTTCAGATGTAGAAATAGTAATTAATGATACTTGACTTCGCTTTATACTGATAATATTAAGTTTTTATACAAAATATGAAGATTGCAATTTAGCAATTTTTTAGCAAAGCAATCTGTTGTTGCATTGGCTTCAGCGATATATCTCGTTAAGCTTGCTGATTCTAGAACTACTAATAAGAAATAAGCAGTTAAATATATTTTTACCAAAAAAAATAAAAATATTTGTTTGTAGATAAACATGCCAAAAAAAAATTTTGTTTTTTGTTATTCATTTTTCAAGTAATGAATGTGATGATTAAAATTAATCTTTTTCGAATTTACTTAAGCTGGAAATTAAAACACTTGGCTCTTTTGTTTTGACTTAGCATACATGCATGTACAACTAAATAAGTTGTTTGTTATATAGTTTATTATATTGAAATCATAACCACTAATTTCCTAAAACTGACACTTATGGATATATCTTAAGCTTAATTTGTAGTTCTTTGATTGAAATTCTGTCATTTAGTTACAATAATGATTGTACTAATTTTTTATCTTTAAAACTGAAAGAATAAATAATTTTAATTTGTTTTTTTCAAGGTAAAGAAGTTAAAGTTACAATTTCAATTTATTATTAAGTATTTATTCTTTTAATGTTTATTTTTTGTGGATGGTTTTTGTATAGGAAAGGAATTTTCAAATGTTTGCCAGCTGTGGGCACATTTTCTTTTGACATCAGTCAGTTATTTGAACTATGTAAAACACTGGGGATAGAAATCTTAATTAAGCTGTTAAATCTAGACTATTTTATTATTTGTTTTAAAAACATGTTTTATAATTTTTTTTTATATTTTGTAATTATGTCCTCTCAGAAATAAGGCATATTGCTATCCATTACAACATGAAAACAGCAGAACGAGTTTCAAAAGCTTCAGAACCACAAACGTCAAGAAAGGAACAACTAAAAAAGCATTCCCCAGTCATAGGCACAGTATTCAGCTTGGGGCCTACTGTTCCAAAACTTAGAGAAGTGTAATACCTCGACCTTTTTTAAAGTTTTATCTCTGTATGGTAGTGAAATATGGCATCAGATGCCCCCTACTCTCAATGTTAACTATATAATTTTTGATTAAAACATAACATTTACTATTTCTTTAAGTTTTAAAGAAATGTTTCTTTGACCCACTGCAAGAAATGCATTTTCAGCTATCTCTATATAACAGGGGTGGCCAAACTTTTAGGATCCTGGGTCTACTTCACATTTAAAAAATCAAAAGCGGTCTACCAATAGTAGAGCTAAATTAACGTACGTATTTATTTTCTATAACAAGAAAAAATGGCAAATTATGTAATTTTTCCAACAAAAAACTTAATATTAATATTTACAAAATAAAAATTTACTGCCGAAAATAATCAAAGTATTCTTATATCAAAAACTGACTTTCCTATTCATTCGTTTAGTTGAAATTTGGCACTGCATATCTGCGACAAGTTTATCATATTGTGGCTGGTACGAGCTTATTGCAATGCATAAACACGAAATTAAATGTTCATCTGTTAAATGCGATCAATGTTTGTTTTTTGTTCATGGTTGAAAAAGCCGATTTGCAATGATACCTCGATCCAAAGTATGATTTCAAATACAAAATCAATTTGTAAATATTTGAAAACGTTTCCTCAGAAATTAATTTCCAAAAATCAGTATCGCTAAATATGCTGCGGATTTAAGAGATATATCGCATCTTTAATAATTTCTTCCTCGACCGTGACTGATGTGATATCTATTAAATGTCCTATTTTTTCAGATACTCCATCAATGTTGACATTTTTATTAAATGGAAATATCATAAAACTGAGTATTTCTTTAAGACTAATTAAATCAGCGAATCTTCTTTCAAATTCTTCAAACAAAACAAGTAATTATAAAGCGAAATCTTCGAAGTCTCGATTTGGATTATAGATACACTCTTCCTCCATGTTTTTGAAGTTTCTCAATTCATGTTTTCTTAATTGAGATGCATAGCTTTCTATAGTTTTTTTGAATGTTTTGATCACGCTCATCATGTTCGCTTTAGGTTTTAAATCGTAAACCTTTAATCATAAATCCTTAAATCGTAAATCTTTGCACAGTTTGTTTTGGGTTTTAAAGCTTAAACTATAGTAAATTTTTATTTTAAATAATTCACTGATTCTATGTCATAAGTCATAAATTAAATTGTTAATATCCGAAGTCATTATCAGGATGGTCTTGTAAACTACCTAAAATGTCTCCGTGGTCTACCAGTCGACTTCTTTGCCACCCCTGCTATATACCGCCAGTTCAACATGGATTGAGTGCAGTTGAAAGATGCTCCAACTTTTATATTTAATAACTTTGTAATTAAAGTTCAAATGTTCAAAATCTCATTTAATTGTTTGCAACTTATTTATATGTGAAACTTAATTCGTTGTGTGAAACAGCATTATCTAAGTTAATATCATTAAATAATAAATACAGTTATTTTTCCACTTAGCAGTTTTTTCTATTGGAAGAATTTGTAATGAAGGAATTAACTTACTAAGTACATTGAATTTATATTCAACATCTACCAATTAAGAATACATGTTTTAAAATAATTTGCATTACACAGACATATTTATAAATTGAACGAAACGTAATAAATTCTTGTATTTCAGTGTATTAATTTTATGTGTTTTGACCCTTTCTGCCCTTCTAACTACACATATCATGCGCAAATGCTAGAATTAAGATTTAGAATTTAGTAATTTACTTTAAATTTCAAAATTAAAATTATAAATTAAGAATCACATTTTAAAATAAGAAATAGCTTAATTGTGATATTTTTAGACATTTTTATTTGACAAGGAAATTTTAAATTATTGATACTACTGATGTACATGGCTGGCCACCCAAATTGCAACACCAAGAAAGATAAAATATCAACAAAATTTATTTTGTAGATAACATGTTGACCAAGTATCAAATGATTAAATTTATAGACTTCTATGAAGTGTGGTTCCTGCTAAAATCAGTAGCCAAATGTAGTCGTCATTATTGGAGATCACTGCTGCCAAACGCCTCGGCATTGATTCAAAGAGACTTTGGTTGTGTTCTGGGGGGTACAGCAGATCAAGCAGCTTCCACTCGTTGCCAAAGTTGATCTGGTGTGGCAGCTGGGGATATAATTTGGGTCAATCGTTGAGCAACCATGGACTACATGTTTCCAATCTGGAAAGCGAACTGGCCTGGGAAGCAATTCAATCTGGAGGTTTACGAAGAAAACTTGGACAATGTGTGCCCCGTGTGGTCGCGCATTATCCTTTGAAATATAGCTGTGGGTAAGCCCTGAATATAAGGAAGGACAGCTGACTCCAACACCTGGCTATTTAAAGTACCAGCAATGCGTACTAGAGGAGTGCGAAAGTTATATCCAAAACCGCAACAAACAATAATATCCTGTACAGGACCAGTGTGGCGGTGCATAACGCAGCTGTTCCGCATCTTCTCTCTATGGTGTCTCCAGACACGAATGCAATCATCGTGGTGTTACGGAAAGAAGAGTGACTCGTCAATAAAGACAATTTCATGAAATTCTGCCGTCCACATCCTTCTTTCATCGTACAATTGGCGGCGGAGACGTCTGTGGTTCAGCGTCAAAGATAGACGAAGCAATGGATGTTTTGCGAACAGATCACTTCGCTATAAACGGCGTCGAATGGTACGCGCAGACACTGGTTGATGCGTTAGAAACTGAATATGATGGGCTAAAGTTCGTGATGTGGCTGAGCGATCCGTCTTTGCCATGCGCAAAATTTGCCTATAATCACGTGAAGAGGTGCACTGAGGTGGATTCGATCGAACATGTCGGTCCGCTTTACCTACTGTATCCAACGATCACATATCCGCATTACGGCTGTTTGGTTACATCCAAGAAGACTATTCATTTCCCTGAAAGATAATCCACAACCTCGGTAGGCCTTCCTCTGTCGAGTTTCGATACTTGATCAAAAAATGGTCGCTGTTTTCTACAAGTAATTACACATACATAATTAATTTTTTTTCTTTTTTTTGGAGGGGGGGGGGGGAGAAACCACAATTGCCTTGTAATTATTAAAAATTTGTTGCAATATTTTTAAAAAGAAGAAAACTCCTAAGTCTGTAAATCGGTAAAGTGAAAGATTAACTCTGAACAAACGCGAGATTTGTGTGTGGGATGGATACTCGCAATAATTTTAATAAGAACTTAAAAGGGCTCTTTTTTGGAAAAAAGAAAAAGCTTTTGGGAGTTCTAAGAGTTACTGGTTATCTTCACACACAAATTCCCTTATGTATTTTTTTTTTTTTTTTTACATCGAATTTTCAGAAATTAGCTCTTTCGGCGAATATTAAGCTTATTGATGGCTATATGTTCTTAAAATTTATATTTGGTTCAACATTTATGTATTTTATAGCTTTTATTTTTCAATTTATATTGAAAAATAAAAGCTATAAAATACATAAATGTTGTGATTTAGTGTTCCTAATTTAATAAAATAATATTTATTGATCCATTTAGTTTAACTTAAGCGTTGAATTTAGATTAAAATTCATCTTGAAAATGGATTAAATTTTCAATGCCATGGCAAAAATATGGTTTCTTAGTTTAATTTGGGTTACATTGAAACGTTTAAGGCGTTCGTATTTTTGAGACGGCTGAACCACTAAACTAACTTACCTCATTGTTTTAAACCGCGGTTTAAGTGATGGAATCGAAACTGAGTTGTGTCTCTTGTCTACACCACTGTTCACTAATGAACCGTATCTGAAGGAACTTTTAACGTGTCATTTCATCATGTGATCTTTGTATTGGTCCGGTCACGAACCAGCTACTTTCAAAGTACTAAAATTCTTCGATTTTTAAGCGACTCTGAAAACAAAGTTATTAAATCCAAGCACCTATTTTGGCAAATAGACGATCAGGCAATTGTGTGCATATCATATTATTAACCTTATACTAATCATTTGTGATAACTCTCTGCAGGAAGATTTTATGAATCAAAAATCTGTTGTAGTTCCCTTATAATTTTTACTATTTCCCTTGTGATTAATTATAAAATAAAATTATTTTTGTCAAATTCTTGAAATTATTAGTTTATTTGAAAATTTTCACCTCATAAATGTAAGATTGACAATAGGAATTGACCAGACATGTGATACTGGTAAAGATGTTAATGTGCTATGTAAATTATTGTATAGATATTAAAATAATAAAAAATGCATAAGAGCACTTTTACGAGCTAAGATTTTAATTTCACCCCTTTTTTTATAATTAGATTTTAACTTTTAGTTTTTTCTCTTAATTAATCTTATAACCGTTTTTTTTAATACAATTACAAGAAAAATTTACAGACACAAAATACAATAAATTTGAAAACAGCATGTTAACTCATGGTAGCAGTTCAATTACCTATTTCACGCTTTCTGCTGTCTATTCCAGCAGACTGCTTGTTTTCTGTTATTGCTCCCATTCGATGACAAATACTTGCTTCCACTCAAAGCTTGATAAATTACGTTATAACCTTATTTTCTTTTAAAAACAATATCTATTGGTGAAAAAATTATGCTGTAAATGAAGTTAAATAAAGGTTTCCAAAATCTTCTTTTTGAAATGAATTCATTTTAGCTTGGTTCTTTTTTGTATTAAACATATTTTATTATACATTTTGCTCATAACATTTATTTTTTTCAATATGAATTGAAGGAAATAAAAAAGGGTATATTCATTTTTCAACCTGAACTTGCGTTATATATATATATAATTCTGGAGGCTGAGCACCTCTCTCAGGAAAATTAATATGGGCATTGTAGACCTTGGCCCTCATATGGGCTGTCGTGCTTAGAAGTTATGGGAATCATTATTATTAGATGATTTATATTGCAGATAATTGAAATTATTTGGTTTTTGATGCAAAAAGAATGAGATATCGGAATAATTGAGGTTGAATGAAATGGACTTCTTATGAGGCGACACGCAATTATTGAATCTTCAAAACACGATTTGAGGTAATTTTATAAAAAGGGAAAAAATATTTATATAAAATCAATTGAAATTTTAAATCAGTCTTTAAATGCAATTAAAAATTATATAACAAAGTTTCATAAATATATGCTTATTTTTTATATTTGACATGATTTTATAACATGACCCGTAACATTTAACGTGATTTCCTTGAGAATTTATTTAATAGCCATTTTTATGAAGCCCATTCGAATTATATTACTTATAAATATATATTTAATAACGCATAAAGTATTTCTCTTTTGAAATTTCATATTTGGATTAGTATAAAAACATAATGTAATGGCGAATGACAAGAAACACACAACCGCATTTATTTTATTACATTAACATGAAATGTAAACAATTATTCATCTCGTTTATTATAAACTGATTTGAAAACATTAATTTAAAATAAAATTCTAGAAATTTATTCCATTGATTTGATTTGGAATTGTATAGAAAGAATGGTTTCCATTTTAGAATAACTACTTTTTGATTCAACAGTTCCTTTAAAGAGAGTTTTAGTGTATGAATAACTGAGAAATTTTGATTGTTTCTTAAACTGAAATTTTAACTAGGGTGTATATTACACTGTTTATTGATAAGAATCAAATGAAGAAAAAATCAATTGATTATTGTGAAGCCCCCCTTAATTATGAAATTAATAAATGTTTAATTCAGATTTTTTTGTAGAAATGGGATGAATTCTTTCATTTGCTTTCCAGTGCACAACCGATTAACAATGCATTAATAATTGGATTTTAGGGAAATCGAAAACCTATTTGCAGTGCTTCTTTTTAAAAAATAAACAAAAAATATTAATTTCTTTAAAAACTATTGTTTCATAGAAACGTAGAAAGAAATATAGAAGCGGCGCTATAAGCATTTTCTTTTGTAGTTTCACTTAGATGATAATTTCGAAAAAAGAAATCATATCCTTCCATTCTTGAAGCGAATAGAGTTCCAGAAAGCAGTGCACTGTGAAATAGTAATTTTAAAATGAGTTCAAATCATCGTTGACTACAATTTAAATTAATAACAAACAATCTGTAATCATAAAATTTCAGGTAAATTCCTTGTGCCCCGATAAAATGTCCCAAATTGGCTTATTGCGTTTGAATGACGTAATTTGCATTTTGTGACGTAACGTGATTGTGTACATGTGTGAAATTTGTTCTGTATGGTAGTAACCCTTGGAGCATTTGATTAATAATTTGTTTTTGTTTGATCGCGAAAATTGAAAATCGGGCCAAATCCGCACAGGATTCTAGGATTTTACCAAATTTCGAAATGACATAGTTTATGTTTTCGTGAGACCAATATCCTAGTATAAATTTCCCTCATAATTTTAGATTCATTATAATGTGCTTACTATATAATCATTTTTAATTCAATACCGAACAAAAATTCGGTGGATAAGTAAAATAAGGTTTTTACATATTTATATCGACCTGGAAACTCTTTTGGTTTTTCTGAGGTTTTAAGTTTAGCGTAGCTTCCTCAATTTAAAAATTTTTGACGTTGCAAAATTTTTGAAAATAATTGATGTACAATTGGTGAAAGTGCCTTGACACATGTTAAAATCCAACCACTGCAAAAGCATTCTTCCTTTTACACTCAACTAATAGGTAAAAAAACAAAACAAACAAGATAAAATTTTGTTTGGACTTTTCTTACAAGTCATGTATGCTTTCCAATAAGGCCCTCAAGACCAAAAACTTGTGATAATATATTTTATTAATCTTTTATGCATTTTAAGACGAATTAGGGAGGGAGATATGGGGAGGTGAAATTCAGGTCTATAAACAAAAAGATATATATAGAAAATAATACAGTGGTTTGAAGCGAACGAGAAATGAAAGAGTGAAAAAAAATTATATAAATGGAGACTTGGTGGTGTAAGAATGGTTTGACGTCCCAGAAAGAGATGGCTGTATGAGAAGGAAGAGGATTTGAAAAAGATAAAAAATTGGAGGAAAAAAGTCAGAGATTCGAAATAGTGGAGCTGTTGGGCGAAAGAGACCAAAAACTCTGCATGAATTGTAAAGCGAACAAGAAATAGTAGTAGTATTAATAGTTTATGCATTATAAATTGCTTTCTAAAATTTTAGATTCATCATAAATCGATCATAAATTCAAATTTCTTTTATTTGATACTTCACATCTGGATAAAATTTAGTAAATTTTATCCAAGTGTGGAAGTTACTGAAATAGTAGTTTTACGCAATAAAAAGTAAATAAAGCGTTTTTCTAAAAGCTTTATATGAAAAGAATCTAGAAATTTATTTTAAATCAACAGAATTTTTTAAGATATTTCAAAATAAAATAGCAATTTTGTTTATAAAATAAAATAAAATTTTAATAGAGAAAGTGTATAAAATTGGACCAAGTATATAAAACGAAATTTTTTCAGGATCTTTGTTGTGTGTAAAGTAGTGCCATGTTTTGATTAAAATGTTTTAGTCAAGTCAGTGACAATTACATGGGGATATGCCTGCTCTGAAGCAAGCTGTACCAAATAACAATGAACGATGACCAAGATGAAAAACTAATTTTTTTATTCCACAA
>JAPDSC010085338.1:0-18195 GCA_026290005.1 Latrodectus geometricus | reverse complement strand
GATGATACTACGGATATTTTTTTTTTAAATTAAAAAGTGCAAAACAAAATTTTTAAACTGCATGCATTATGTTTATTACTCTTCATTTATGCTTATCTAATTATTATTTAAGGTATAGAATAAAAAAAATAATTATTTTTTATCAATGTTTATATAAATATTGAACTAAAAATACATTGTCATAATTAATATTTTATTTATAACCACTTTGTTTCCAAACATAATAATAATTACATCAACGAACTAATGACAGAACGGCAGCAACTACAAAAAATTAATAAACAAAAAGTGAATGGATATTATCGGGGAGACTTCCTTGTTGTACCTAGCGCCATCTACCCTAGCTTTTACAGGGAAGGTAGCTGTAATTATAACCGCTACAAATTGATATTTTGCTTGTTTTTTGTTGTGTCAAGGAATAACATGTTACAAATAATTTTAAGCGAACCGTTATTTTTGTCATTCGGTTAACAAAAGGAAGCCAGCCACAAGTGTTGAAAATGCATTAAAATGTTTGTTTTTTGCTATTATAGTAATTGGAATTATTTGCAGAAACTGGTTACATTAAACAGTTAACGAAGCATATCAATTTAGAACCATTTTTATGATTCGTTTCCCGAGTCATCCCTGGTATTAAACTGATTATCCTGGAAGATTCTTTGTTTTTGATTGCGATAGATGTGTTCAGACAGCATTTTCCCGATTCTTCAGTGGACACCTGAAAGGACTTACTTACGAGAGATGTCTCAAGATGCCCCCAAATTGTCCTAAATGTCAAGATGAACCGCCATCATCAGACCTTGAGTGCCTAGGGTTGTCTCTTGAAGATCTATACAAGTCTCCTATGCTTGTTTTCTATGTTCGAAAAGTAAATGGACTTGTGGATCTCGTCTAGTATGTTCCTATATATGGAGATTAGCAACAACAGCAACAGAAGCATTTTAAACACCACAATGTTAGTTAAAACAATATTCTTAATAAGAATTTTAAACTACTATAAAAATTTAATGCAAAATTTAGCTAAACAATATCTTTAAGCAAAATTATGCTCCAAAAATTTTAGAAAACTGAAATACTTTGATTAATGTGTAACATAAAATTTGTTTTCTAAAACTCCATTAAATGTTTGACATTTATATTAACATCTTTTAAAACATAAATATATGAGAATCCTTATCCATCAGCAATATTATCCTTCAACAGAAAAATAATTGGAGTAATATATTTGAAGATACGTATTGTTGTTCCTCCTGGTGACTCATCAATCTTTATTGGCAGTTTCACGTCTTGAATAAAATCAAGGTACATAAGTGTGATTTTTTCCTATATGTAACTTGATTATTTTGTTTATCAACAATTGATCAATTTTTCACTTGCCGGCACATATGTATTCAGATGCATACAAACTCATAAGCTGGTATCAAATTCTTGAAACTGTTATAAGGTATAATATAATTTATGTCATTTCTATAAAATGTAATTCTTCTTATTATGAAAATATAGGAAATATTTGAAGTAATAATATTTTTGACAATATATCTTAGTAAAGTTTCTTAATTCGAAATTTGGTCAATTAAACTTATAAGGATTACTTAAGTGCAGTTATACTTAAGTAATCCTTAAGTTCAAGGATTGCATTGATTTTTGATTAATATAAAATAGATAATAACAATAATAGAAAGTTCTATTGCATCACTAACAATTTCTTTATAAAATATTTTTAATATGAAAAGATGAATAAAAAACGTTTTATTGCTAAAGTAAATTTTATGATTTAAGTAAGCGCAATTTAATGAAAGAAAATATAATGGCTATATATTCTATCACAAAAATACTATTAAGCAGGGAAAAATACCTAAAAAACAAAAAAATAAAATAAAAGGATAGGATAGGAATCAAGTAGTTGTATTATGATATGAAAACAAAAATATACAGGATGAATAATTGGTGGAAAATTTTGTTATCTAAAGCAAACAACAACATTCTTGTGAAAAATGGATCAACAAAATTTAAAATTCGAAGCAGGTGTGAACAAGCATATGTTCTATTAGATGAAAAATACTCAATAATGCAGTTATTTTATTTAAAAACATTTAATTTATAAATAAAATATTTCGCTTATACCAAACAAAAAAAAAGGTAAACATTATTCATATGCTTCTCTGTAGGACTTTGTACATATCAATAAATGTATCATAATTTTATTATCTATTGTATATTTATATTCATGTTTACATAAACTGAATATTTCAAAAATATTCAAATTCTCTCATTGTTCCAGGTGATATCTTGGATTCATTTTAAAATGTATGTAAGATCAAAAATTAATTTCATTCAAAAATATTAAATGTTAGAGAAAATCAAACTTGGTGTTATTAATGAATTTTCTTACAGACTTTATTTCTAATTTTACAGATATGTTTAACTTCGATAGAAACATTTTTATCAAATCTGGATTGATGAATCTTTTATCGTGTTAGATATTTTTTAATTACTTGAATAAAAATGTCCAATTTAATGAATACTTAAACGAATATTACATTGGCTACTTGCCAAAGTAGAATGTTCTTGAACTTCATCCATTTAATGAATAATAGAAAAAAATTTTTCTTTTGTGCGTTCAATGCACTTGCAAGAAATCATATGCACGTCGTTAGCATATTTGAAGTAATTATTTAGAGAAATAATAGTCCTATACATAACTGATTTCGTTTTTCACATAGCCTTGAGTTAAGCTATTAAATAATAAATATTTATGATCATTATAATTATTAAATAATTATAAGAAGGGAATGTATGCTATAAATCGAAATAAAATGCAATGTTTTTTAAAAAAAATTTATATTGTTTATTTTGCGAATAGTATTTAATAACAAACATAATTATAGAGTAACCCAATAAATCAACAATGATATTACATAAAGCTAATGAGTCATATTTATATATATTCGGATTAAAAAAGTAGATACTGTTAAATTTGAACAAAATACAATATACTATAAAGATAGAATTTAGGAAGAAATTATACCTGAAGTGAAATCTTTTTTCTAAGTTTTTTTGCACAAAACTTATAATTTGTCACTTCTGATAAGAATCTTATTATATCATACCAACATCTTCACAATTGGTTTCTGATCGGTGACCTGACTAGTATCTGAATCTTGAATAAGTTAAAACAGATTTCGCAGCATCACGAGATTCATTTACAGTGGATCCCTCCACACGTAGATATCCATGGAAACGAGATTACAGACAAACTTGCAAGGGAGGGATGCAATCAACCGATTCGAACTGCATCTATCCTTACCTTTCAGGAGTTGTACTCCCGGAAAAAGGAACAAATTAAGGCGGATTGGAGGGTTCCTCCAACTCACCACTGGTATATGGGTGGAAAGCCAGGAATTCTAGATCTTGTCCGACTCCGTCAGACTTTGGAGGATAAGAAAGAAGAAGAACCTTATTATATTATTATCAGTTTTTTATACTAATTTAGCCCTTTTACCACTACTTTAGCTTTTTATTTATTTCTTTTGGAAGGTAAATATAACAAAGACCTACACAAAAAACTAGAATTAGGTTACCTATGCTAAAAACTGACCATAAGGTGCTCATTTTTTAAAGTAAAATAACAAATAAATATATTTCTTTTATGAGCATATTGTTCACTCAGTCCAGTTATCAGTTTAACTGACTGTGAATTGGGTAGTCCTTGGTTCGAATCTCGGTTTGGGCGTGGATGTACTTGGGCTCTCTCTTTTCTCTGTCTTTGTTCTTTCTTTGTATAAATAAGTTGTGAATGGTTGCCTACCCTATAAGCGGGTACCTATAGCATAGGCACATGTGTAC
Organism: Latrodectus geometricus; assembly: GCA_026290005.1. Classification (NCBI taxonomy): domain Eukaryota; kingdom Metazoa; phylum Arthropoda; class Arachnida; order Araneae; family Theridiidae; genus Latrodectus; species Latrodectus geometricus. The sequence continues at coordinate 14,349 of JAPDSC010085338.1, read as the reverse complement.
TGAGAAAGTCGGATTCACACCCAAAATTATGGTTCAGTTGGAAAAGTGGAGCAGCGCACCCCATATTGCCATCCTTGCTGGCACAAGATAAAAAAGATATGAATAATATTTTGTTTATTATCATTTTATTTCATTTACGATAAAGAACATGTACTTTTTAAATGTCATAAATATGAGATACAGTGTATTGTCTTACATTTGAGGATAGCAAAAATCAAAACTGTTTTATACATTATTAAAAATGCTTAACTTTATATCTTTTCACATTGACTAAAAGTATCATTCCTTTTCAAACAAATATTCACATTATTAATTTTAAGAAACATACTTTGAATTTGGAAAAGTATTCAATTTGAATTCATAAATTTATTCTGAATTCAAAAATTTATTATTAAATTTTACAGTAGAACATTATTCAAATAAAATAAATACTTGATAAAAACATGACAAAATGACAATCTTTCTTGTATTTATTTTATTTAAAAATTAAACTTCACTTGAACGGTTTTCTTTTAATAAATGCACCAATCATTTTAGCAAAAACGATTACAATTAATTTTTAAAGAAATTAATAAATGAAAGTTATAGTTTATTAAGCTTAAGCAAAAATTTTAATGAAACATGAAAAGAAACTAAGAAAAATTCATTTAACTAAAATATCCTAAAGTAAATATTGGAAAGTCAATAAAACATTTCGAATTTAATCCAATTGTAATAGTTTTTGTTCACTATTTTTTGAACATTCACAAAATTTAAGTATTAAATGATGAATTTGAATATTAAATTATGAATTATTTGAAATTTACATTCAACAAATTTTCTTTCATTATTTTGTGAATTTGTCAAATTTCTATGTTTAATGTTTCATTTTGTTACATTTTCGGAGCTTTGTCCATATCTGATAATATATAATCTTAAAACGTAACAATAACGCAGAAACATATTCCTGAACCTAACAAAAACTTTTATACTATTATGTATTCAAAATAAATCTTTACTAGAACTAAAGCAAATTTAAGCAAATGCTTATATTTACCATAGTTCCCGCGAGAGCCATAGTGGAATTCGAATAGAATTCGCTATCTTTTCCGATATTATTCTTAATTTGCATTCAATTATGTTAGCAATTTTTTTCTTTTCAATTTAATTTTCCTGCATTTGGCTGTATATGAATCATTCAATTGATTTTTGATATTCTGTATTTCCTACAAATTTTACATATTTTTTCATAGTTTTTCAAGAATTTACCTAAGACTTCGAAATCTTAGATAATCAATCTTTTTTTCCTTTATTTGGTATAGAGATCAAAAATGATATGAGATATATCTAATGCTTTATTTGGAATGTAAACCATTTCAGAACATTGATAATCAACGATTTTATAAATAAATAAGTAAATTTCTAAGGATTTACATTTAAAATAAGCATGACAACGGATGAAATTAAAAGCCAAGATTTTATAATTGAAACAATTAAAAATGCTTCTCTTTCTTCCAATTTGATAATAGTTATATTTTAGTTCATATTTTAAAAAATTTAGGTTTTAAATTATTTAGGTTTAATAATTCAAATTTTAAAATATTTACGTTTATAAATTTTTTATAAAAAATAAATGAAATAAAATGTATTCGTGTTTTTAAAATAATAGAATATATTTTAATTGCATATGATTTTTAAAGTATATAAACATAACTATTTTAAAATATGAATTTATAAGGTCAAGAACAGTTGGTCATATTTACTAAAACATAATTCAAAAAAACATATGTCTTTTTCTTAACATTTTCCGTAGTTTTATTAAAACAATTATGGTTATAATATTTATTAATGGTTAATTATTCCTTAAAATACTGGTGAAAACGCATTCAACATTTTAAAATTACAGATAGAATCACTTATTATCAATATTCAAATATTTGTACAGCTGTTTATGTATCCTCATTCAAAATGTAACTTTAATCTGTAAAACATAAATATTTTTTTAAAATTAATATAAAATTATTAGGAGACCTTTAGCATACAATAAATATTTTCTTCTAAATTATGCAATCAACGTATTATTTCTTTTATTCAAATTGTTAATAAATTTTCATTTTCGAATGATTTTATACGGTAAAAATACATCCATTATACTCACTGTAAGGAAATCATTTATCAAATCAAAGACATGATTAAAACTCAAACTCAAAATTATTTTATTCCTGACTTCATTTCAGTCATCAATTCTGTGATCCTTAAAAATATTCTGCATTTTAAATTATACATAAAAAGTACATTCATTGTGTGTAATTATTCTATTTTAATCTAGAAATGTAGTTTATATAATAAAATCCTATACCATTCTGGAAAATAATTATGTAAAACGAAGTAGTGCTTGGCAGTCAGTTTCTGATTTTTAAATTGTGCCCAAAAGGGAATTTGTTGAATATTTGTAAAATTAATAACATATTGTAATATATTTTTATCATTATGATTTTAGAATACAATAAAAATATAATTCTATTGGAATAATTTTCTCTAAAATTTCCATTTTTATTAATTTATGTCATTTTATAATAATTTTTATTTTAATGTTGATACCTTTTAACAATATAATCATTAAACAATATATATATATATATATTATTGTCTTCGACTTCTAATTAAATGACATTATACATGTTGATTACTTTTTCGGAAAATTTATTCTTGTAACATAATATATCCATGTTACGTTTTTTAAATGTTACATTCATCAAACTTTGAACACTCTCTTAAAACATCTTTAAATAAGTTTTAAAATTAAAATAAGAGTTAACATTAAAAATCTTAAAATTCATCATTCATGGTAATCTTTAAACTTTCTCATTACATTACAGTTATTCTCATGGGGAGAATTAAATAAACTTAAAAGAAATAAGGAAAATAATGGAATTTAAATCTGCATCTTTCCTAAAAACACTGCCGAATCTTGCTATTGACTATATTTTATAAATTTGTCCCAAGAGATACATTAAGCGGTAACCTCAAGCATAAATTAATTTACTTATGCTACATTTTAGTCAGCTCTCCAATTAAAACTAAAGTAACTAATGTTGCAAACAGTGACTAGAAATTATTAATGTTTATGAAATATTGACATTTCACTATGGAGATTAAATTTTACCTTTTTTCTTTCCATGTCTAAAAGAGTTGGAAGGAGTTTTTGAAGATTTCAAGGGAGTTGTAATTGTAAAATATACACTTTTAAATGTTTCTAATTATTCAGTATTTTAAAGGAGGATTGAAAAGTGAAATATTGTTTGGAAGAATTATTACAAATGATATTGCTAAATTTTAATCTCGTATTTAATGTAAAATAAATAACTTAATTGTTTGTAATCATATTTTTAATAATGCAAGAAATGTTCATTATTTATATATTTAGATTACTCTCTTGCCTTTTAAATTTATTTTCAACTTTTGCCTTAAAAATAATAATGCAAAAAACGTTCATTTCAAAGAGACTTCGTAAACAACTCAATGTAACAATTATAAATTACTCATCAGCACATTAAAATTGTACATTGTCAATTGCACAATTTTGTAGATAAAGAAATCTTTTTTTTATTTCAGTCTGAACTTCTGAAAAATATTAAGTATATAAGTTACGGCAATTGGTGGTAATAGCGTCAAATAATTATTTTTAATACTTTAATTAGCAACTAATTTTTACAACATTTTTCATCACTGAAGGTAAGTAACCAATTTTTAAAAGTAAGAAATATTTTTTTCTCATTTCAGAACGAAGACATAAAAAGCAATTAAAAAATGAATTATTATTCATCTGATGATTTAAAAAATTTAAATAATTATTTAAAAAGACTTGGCGTACTAACTTCCTTTATATATTATTACAAAGATGTAGATTGAAGATTTAAATCAATTATGCTAATTGCTACAGAAATGTATACAAAATATAAAATCCAAAAAGATTTGAATTCTAATTTTAATAAATATTTTCTTTTCATGACGGTTATAAATCATATTTAAAGATTAAACTATTTAATATTCCCTTTTATAATATATTAATTGAAATTCGTAATTACATAATATGAGATTTTTGTTTAATAAATTATATTTCAAGTTTAAGAATTTAAGTTGCAATATAATCCTTATTTTTGTCTAGAATTATTATTTCTTTAAAATCCCAATAGTTGTAAGAATTTTTTTCCATTTTAGAAGTAATACACAATTTTTATACTTTTACTGTAGTATGTGTACAAAAGCTATGCGAAATGATATTTTTGATTAGCTAAAATTCTTTATTTTAACACATAATTATTTAAGACATCATAAATAATACACTAATTTTAAGAATGCTTTATTTTTAAATACTAATTTCATGATAAATGTGTTATTAAGCTTTATTTTGCACCAATATTTGCTTCTTGGTTATATGAAAAACTTGCTTTTATACTTTATCTGAAAGCCATTTTCAGAGTACTTAAAAATACTAGTATTAATTTTCTAAAACAATAGTACTTAGTATGTTTTTAAGATTTATATAAGACTCCGAAATTTTGATTTTTTTTTTTTTTTTTTTTTTTTTTTACTAAATTTTGGCAAAAAAGACTTTTTACTAAATTTTTTGCCTATTTGAAAAAAACTTTTTCAATTTATTCACAATGGAAGACACAAAGAAAATGGTAAGGACCATTTTTTGAGTAAAACATTTCTCTTGTTCTAAGTTATTTAACTGTTAAAACTCTTAAATGTGATTAAAAATATTATTCAACAAGCAAAAATAATTTTCTCAAATGATTTAAAATTTCAAAATATTTATTTAATATTAATTAAATAATTATTTTTGAGATAAATTTATTTGTTTCAATTAATTTTTCGCATTTCTTTTTTACTTTAATTATAGAAAATTAGTATTTTTTTGTGAGAAAATTATTTATAGAAATATTTTTCTCTCAAAAAATCAAAAAGATTTTTGCTTAAGATCTTCTTGTTTATTAAATGGATATTTCGATAATTTTATATTATGCAAAATATTAGAACCAGTTACAAACCTATTTCAATAATATGTTAATATGGCTCATAATACTTAAGAAATTTAGCATAATTTGCCTGATACTTTTAAAATGTATTCTTGAATCATCTAAAATGTAGTTCAAGGATTTTTTTGCTCACTTTTAATACCCAAATTTATTACTTTTCCAATAAAAGTGTAATGGGAAACGTCAAACCATACTGAATCAACCATCTTTTAAGTAGGAGTGTATGAAATGTTTCGTTTCTGATTCGAAATTGCTCTTTGATCATCTGGAATTATATTACGTAAAAAAAATTTAAATATTTTAATTTTACTTAATAGTTCAAAAATTTCTAGCATTTTTTATTGAATTACTTATAAAATATATATATTATTATTCTATTTGATATAATAAATTAAGTAATTAGATTATTTTTTATAATATTTTATATATATTTATAATTATATATTATATATTTTTTATAATAATATAATCACTAAAAAAATTTTTTATTTTGGTTTTAAAAAGTTCATTTTATAAATTAAAATCATTTATAAGCAAATCATTTTTCATCTGTATAGATGTAATATAATTTTAATCATATAATAATATAGAAAACAATATCTCTCTCTCTCTTTCTTAATGAAACTAAAGACAATTTAAATTATATTTGTGCAAATGAATCTTTAAGTGGATTTTCTTAAATAACAGTATTCAGAAAAAAATGAGTCTTATTGAAACTAACTTGAATTTCTAAATCTGAACATTTCAAATATATTTTGATGAAAAATAAAATGCAGACATCACCAACTCCCTCACTAACAAACCATTTAACCTTGAAAGCATTTTAGCGATGAAAAATTAAATTATCTTAAGTAAATTATAAAAAAATCTATTATTTAAATAGAATGTGCTTACAAGCATTCATAAATGAATTAAGCCTTCTTTGTCACAAAATAAAATCGATATTTTCTCTTATTTATTAAAATCTAAATGAATTAAATAATCAAATGTTTTACAATATTGTAATATAAATGTAATGAGCATAATATTATTATGAACAAATAAATATGTGTTATAAATCATTGTCATGTAGAAAAAAATAATTGTACAGACAAATGTGTATATGAAGTTATATTTTTAAATGAATAAATAACTAACAAATATATTTATTGACATTTTAATTTAAAATTCGAAAATAGTATTAAAGAGTTGTATTTCTCAAAATAACGCCACGCTAAGCATTAAAAAAATTAATTCAAGATGTATACAATCAAGTCTCACAAATTTTATTTATTTAATATTAATTATATTATTGAGTGCTGCTATATTTTATTAAAAATATACTTATTTAATTTTTGATAAATCATCATAAATCAAATAATCATAATTCAAATTATTAAATTTATCAGCTATGTACAAGACAAAATAGTCATTTGAAAATTATGAAATTTAGTAGGAAAGACTTTATGAATCAGTAGAAATTTTTGGATGTAGAAAATAATTTTTTTTTATTTTACCAATGGAATGTAATTTATAATATAAACCAATATTTAAAAAAATGTAAATATTTGTGAGATGTAGCAGTTTTTATACATTTTTGAAATGTACGCAGATGTATTTAAATTTCAATGCAGCTTCAAATTGTGCTTTGTTCATAAGATTACATATTGCCTTGAAGTTTCATACGAAATATTAATTTATCAGCAGTAGCTTTATGAACAGATTTAATCTGAATTTATTCCACTCGAGTCCAATTTAAATAGAGTTGAATTCTAACGATTCAAATAATTTCAGAACCGTTTATAAATGGAAAATTAATTTTGTATCAAAAACCTATTCATTTTAGAAGGTCTGCATTTAGTAACGCATTTGGAGAAAATACACTGGAAACAATGGAATATAAATTTCTAATATTCTCGGCAACCACACGCTCTCAGCTCGTATTACAGTATTTAAATAACTTATGTACATATTATATAATATTTTTCCATTCTGTAAATTTTTGTGGTATTGATTACCGTAATGTAGGATTTCCTTTAAGATTTTTCATATTTTCAATTGATTTAAATAATTTTATAGTTCTCAATTCTCTCATTAGAGCTGACTAAAAAAGCACTCTTTTAAAAATAACAGAGTGTTTAACTTTTAAAATCAAATGCTATTTATTACTGAAATAATGTTTCGTGTTGGTTTAATATAGTTGATGCACTTAAAATGTTTGTACAATTTATCTTTTCATTCCTGAATAAATTCATCATTCTAAAAATTTAGACATACAGCTTAATTAATATAATTTTCAAATGAATCCTTTAAGCAATTTTCATTTTCTTTTCAATTTATATGCAAGAAACTGTAGACAGTAGATGTTATTTAGCAAAGCTTTTTGTATCTATGTCAGCATGAATTAAAAATAAAGATGATTGCAATTTTTGTAGATATTTTAAAAAAACACAAAATTTATTTCCTTGAAATATTATAATTGTGATGAATGAAAACAAAATTTGAAATGCAGCGCATGTAATTTTTAAAAAAAAAATCAAAATAATCAAAATTATTAAACATTAACATCTACGTACACCCAAGCGTATCATGTGTAGCAGATTATAATTTAGTAGAACACCAATAGGAAGCCAATGGTATTATCAGTAGAATCTTAATGTAATTTAATATAGAATTTAGATCAACGATCTGTTCATTTAAAATATATGAGAAAAGATTCAGTTATTAAAAAAGATGGTAAGCACAAAAATTAGCATAACTTGTGTAAATACCACAAATATTATGTACAAAATCTACAAGCTACACTGCTGGCTACCTAAATTGCAACACCAAGAAAGACAAGAGGTATCACAACAGAATTTATTTTGTAGATAACATGTTGACCAAGTATCCAATGATTTAATTTATAGACTTCTGTGAAGTGTAGTTCCTGCCAAAATCAGTAGCCAGAGTAGCCACCATTGTTGGAGATCACCGCTGACACACGTCTCGGCATTGATTAAAAGAAACTTTGGATCAGATCTTAGGGTACAGCAGACTAAGCAGCCTCTACACCATACCAAAGTTCATCTGGTGTGGCAGCTGAGAATATAATCTGTGTCAATCGTTGATCAACCATGGACTACATGCTTTCTATCGGCGAAAGATCTGAAGAGTGAGTCAGCTAGGGAAGCAATTCTTAAATATATATAAATATAGCTTTTTAAATTTAACGATTATAATGGTTTTTTCTCATAGTTTGTGCATAAGAGATACAACTTTCTTTAAAAATAGGTAAAAGTTTCATTTCAGCATTATATGTTTAATAAACTCTGGATGTATATTATCCTGCCAGGATTTTTTAAATTTTTAAATAATGAATAACTTTTTTTAGTTCCAAAAACAAACTATTAAAAATATCTTTCCATTTCCCACAGCCCTCGAAAGTTCCTTGATCAATTTCTTCATCATCATTTGTACTTTTTTGAGTTCACTACTCAAACGCTGATTAAATACATATTGTTTTATTACTAGCGACACTTGACAATGCAAGTGTACGTAGCACGTCATGTGTAGCAGATTATAATTTATAAAATGCTAAGTTCATTTTTCCAAAATCATTAGTATAATCTCTAGGTATGGCCGCCTACACTGTCTAGTGGTCAACATGCCTGACTGCGGATAGGGAAGTCCTAGATTCGAATTCTGGTTAAAGTATGGATGTACTTTCTCTCTCTTCTGTCTTTGTCCTTTCCATGTATGAATGGGGTATGACTAAATTATAGTATAACACACAGAATAGTTTCACTAATTTTAGCATAATATAACTTTCAATATACATTAGGGTGATAAATCAATTAAGACTTTGGCTAAGTTTACGAAACTCATAAAAGTATCGAGTCTAATTAATACGCTTTGTTATATTTATAAATAATGTTTACGCTTGAAGAGAACTTTCCTCGTGTTTGACTGACGGCAATCTCTTCCACCATTATCCGAAATTAGTATTTGATGCAATTAAAAGGAAAACATTTCGTATGCTTAGATAGTTTACTCCTTAGAATACATTTGCGATTATTGAAAGCTTCCCCATTTCGTAATGACACTAGACTAAATGGGTTATTAAATAATATTACATTATTTTCGCTAATTGATTCCATATAATTTTAGTATTCAATAATTTATTGTTGAAAATTTAAAAAATACAAGGCATCATGCAAATGTTTCTGGAAAAATTTAATAAAGTTGGATCCCTTCAAAATTTTTGACATTATTCTCAAATTATATGTTACGTTACAAAACACTTTTTCGTTAAGTTAATTTCAAAACAATCCTGGCAACAAAACACTTTTCGTTAACTTTTTCGTTCGCCTCGTCTGCGATCCATGGGAAATTCAAATGTTCTTGTAATGCAAATATATGCTATTAAAATTATATTAATCTGTAATTTAAGTAAAACCTTGCCGCCCAACCTGTCTAGTGGTTAGCGTACCTGACTACAGCTGGGTGGGACCTGGGTTCGAATCCTGGTTCGGGCATGGATGTACTTTTTCTCTGTCTTTCTTGTCTTTGTCCTTTCTTTGTATGTCTGTGAGTGGTTGCCTACCTTATAAACGGGTACCTATTTCATGTGCGTACAGAGGAGTCGGACACCACATCAAATTATGGTTTAATTGGAAAAGTGGAGGAGCGCAGCCCATATTGCAAGACTGGCTGAAACTCGACAAAAAAAAATACCTAGTTTGGTCATCGAAAAAATCGTCTTAAAAAAGTATGACAAGGAGCATCTAAATTTCTTGCATTATATTTTATTGGACTATAAAAAAGTACCTCCAAATTATCTTGGTAACTTTTTTATAATTTTCTTTTTTAAAATTCAGTCTATTCATGAAATAGTTCTTTTGCTTAGGGTTTTCTTTCTAACACAGAACGAAATAACTATAATACAGTGTCCTGAGTCAAGATAACAAATTATTTCTCTGTTCGCCTCGTCTGCGATATCGTTTGAAAGTAGAGTTGAATCAGAGTTAGTTCTACTGCCGTTATAGAAGGTAATAGAAGGTTCGTCAGAGCTTTTATAAATTAAATCAAGAATATTGTAATCTAAGAGGTCCTTTATAGCTTTTTCTGCATTGTTTTTGTTAGCTTAATTCCATCGTAGGCTGTGATTATTGAAATCTCTACATAAAATTGTCTCATTTGAAAAGAAAATGTTTTTTTAAAAATATAACCAAAATTTCGGCTGTCAGCGCCTGAGCTGTGAGGTTCCTAAGTCCGAAGGACCCTTACCCTCTTCTGTAAGCTGTTAGAAGATGGTGAACTATACTGAATGCGAACTGACATAAAATTGGTTAAAAAATTTTAAGGGGTGTGGCTTAAGAAATTATATCATAGTGAGAGTTAAAGTACTGCAATTAATAAATTTAAGCAAAAATCTGCCGCCCAACCTGTCTAGTGGTTAGCGTACCTAACTACAGATGGGTGGGACCTGGGTTCGAATCCTGGCTCTTGCATGGATGCACCTTTCTCTTTCTTGTCTTTGTTCTTTCTTAGTGTGTGAATGGTTGCCTACCGTATAAACGGGTACCTATGGCATGTGTGTACTGAGGAAGTCGGACTCCACACCAAATATGGTTCAGTTGGAAAAGTGGAGCAGCGCACCCCATATTGCCGGCCTGGCTGGCACACGACAACAACAAGTAAAAATCTGATAATACTAAATAAAAACATTTAGATAACAAAATAATATTAAATTTAACTTTTTATTTTTAATTATTAATAATAATAACTAAATGTGTAATATCAGTCGGTCTGTATCATTTTAAAATTTCTAAATGGCACTAATGAATACAGATGGTAGATATGTAGAAAACAATATGTTATAGATAATTGTTTATAAAAATTTAGTTTATATCAGTCTGCATAATTTCCATTTATTTTTTTAATCTAAGGAAATTTAATATATTAAGATTTAAATGGTGTATTGAATTAATAAACAAAGACCTTTTTCTCATATTGATATTTACACTTGCAAGGATAAAACAGGAACTTTTCCAAATCATTACATTAAACGTCACTAAACTCCGCATAAAAATTTATTTAATGGCAAATTTCAAACTTGATTATGAAAAAAGCAATTTTGCTTTCAATTTTTGATTATTAAATATGATATACTTGGTTTAATTTTGCTCAGAGCCTCTATTTCTCTTCAGTATGAGTTAATTAGTGTCATTTCATTAATTTATTAAATTTAATCATTTTAAAAGTTCGTTAATTTTATTAATTAAGTAAGAAATTAAAAATGTATTGCTAATTAAGTTTCTCATATTTATATCTTTTAAATATTATTTGTAAATATTAAAGTTATGTGACATTTTATTTATTATTTTATTAAATAATTAAATTTTGGTTCCTCATTTTAATTTTAAAATGCGTAAATAACACAAATATTCATGAATAATTTAAATAAACTCATATAATGCACATATATTTTTAAAAAGTGAAATATGATATAAGTATAAATAACACATAAAGTAACGGCAGATAATTTCCTCGTATATTTGAATATTTAATTTAGTTATTTCCTTCACATATTGTAAATATTAGCATTCACTGACTTTATTTTTTACATTTTTCTTACACAGTTTACAAATCAAACATATACATTAATAAATTTTTGTCCAATTTTACATTCGTCCCAATATTTTTTCTTCCTACATGGCTTCATTTCTGTTATACAAACATAAATTTATTTGAAAAGACATAAGTCAATAATATCTCCAAAGCACATCCAATATGTTCCAGAAAAATAAAAATAGAATCAAATTCATTCAGAATTTTTTTTAGTTGAGATTTGGTAGGAAGAATCTCATATTACCATTATTAGAGGTAATTTAAGAATTGATATATGGTTACCACAGACTCTAAAATTTATTATTTTCAGGATTTGAATTTTTTTAGGAAGATTTTTGCAAGGAAACAGAAAATAACTTTAAGTTGACTATTTATAATTTTTATATTCTATAAAATGTCGCAATAAATTTGCCTATTGACAAAAAATTAATGATTTAAAAGGTTTACACATAAGCTTGCTTGTCTATATAAACACGATATTTGCAGCCTTATTTTCTGAATGGGCTACTGGTGGCGGGGTGACTGGGCTCATCGCCTACAACGAGGCCAGAAACTGTAACTTCATTTTAGTGTTGCCTGGTATGCACCTGTAAACCAAGACACGGAGGTACGAGAAGTATTGCTTATGTCACACCACCACAAACCCGTTTATAGGACGGGCCACATTCATCCTTTACCTCAGAAGACGAAAAGCCAAAGATACACGGAGAGAGAAAGTAATCCACATGCCAACATTCATACCCTAACCAAGATTTGAAACCGGGACCAACAGCCCAGGAGTCAGGAAAGCTAACAATTCAGCCCTTGGCCGGCTATCTTTACAGCCTAAATATAGCATTTGCATATGCCTTTGCATATCATGTAAGTATGTACACCCACACCCACTCATCTACACTCATCTATATATATATATATATATATATATATATATATATATATATATATATATATATATATAAACAGAGGAGGAAGATCAAGAAAAATGTATCAATAAATATCAAACGCCTATTTGTCAAATCTTTGTCTTTATCAACTATGTTAAAACCCAATAATTTAGCTTAGTGATTAATTAATTCATTTTGAACTTCTATTCACTGACTAAATCAAATTTACTTTATTGCTAAAGTTGTTTTAGTTAAGTCTTAATGCATAATTTTTCTTATTCTTACTTTATTCAAGAGCCGCCCAACCTGTCTAGTGGTTAGCGTAACTGATTACGAATGGGGAGGACCAGGGTTGGAATCAAGGCTCGGGCATGGATGTACTTTCTCTTTCTCTCTCTCTGTTTCTTGTCCTTTCCTCAGATGATGGATGAATGTGGCCCACCCTATAAACGGGTTTGTGGTGGTGTGGCGTGGGCGATGCTACTCGTACCTCTGTGACTTGGTTCACAGGTGCCCACCGGGTAACGATAAAATGAGTAGGAGTTTCCAGCCTTGTTGCGGCTAATGGGCTAATGTACTATATTTGCTCAAGAGTGCCCGCCATTAGAAACAAAAGAAAAGTTTATGTAAGAACCCTGAGAAAAAATCTGGAAAACTCACAAGCACATTCACAGAAAGATAAGCTTGCTAAGCCTTCTTTCTGTGTGTGCACTTGTTGCAGACAAATTCACAACTTATTTGACTTCCTGGTAAAAAAAAATTCATTTCATCTGTAAAAATTATCAAAAAAGTGTAAAAATAATTAACTGTGAAGGATTATTTGAATAATTTGTCATTTTAAAACATTTATTTTTTTAATCCTATAACATTTTCCTACATTAATTTTGAAAGAAAGTATGTTCACTTTACTAAATTATGCATATAGAGATTATTATATAAAACTAAATAAGATGCAGTTTCGACAATGATAAAAAAATTTTCAATTAACACGATTTTTTTTCAGTAAATTAAGTTTCTTTATTCCTTAAGGAAAACTAAATCTCTAAGTGTGATAAAAAAAAGATATTTATATTAAAAAAATATTATGCAATATGTTTTATTCTGTTCTGAAATAGCAATTATTGTTGAATCACTTAGCTAAAACATATATATTTTTTTTTCCTAAATAACGAAAAAAACTTTTTTTAAAGTGTTTAGGCTAAAGAGTTCATTTGAAATGTGTCAATAACCTTAATCAAAGAATGTTTACATTACCACATTTCATATGTTTAGATTTTTATTAAAAAATTAAAAATAAGCAATTTTTCATCTCGAAACATTTTCATCAAAATTTATTTTATGATCTCATGCATATACAAGAGAGAAGAGTTAGTGTTGTCTATAATTAAATGCAATTTAAAGCTGCCATGATTTTTACAGGCTAAAACTTGAATTTAGAATTTTGATTATTTAAGAGATTAAATTTCTTCAAATAAAATATACATACAAATAACAAAATTTAAAAAAGTAAAATGCAACACAATTTTTAAAAATAAACTTACCCATAATATATATAAATAATATTATAAAATATTAAACATTTTATCCCCAAAAATGTTTTAAGTTACAAACTTATAAGGTTGTATCATATAATATTTAAGAGATGGCATGAAGTAATAGTTTTATTTTGTATTTTATATTTACTAGAAGTTATTTCTTACAAAACTCTCAAATTGACTTTTGTGCGCGTTCTTGAAATATCTTATGTTGGAAATCTGTTGCATTATTTAAGTAGTTTTTTATAGATTTTTCTGAACTATTTCACCCTTTTTTATTAAATAAATGAATTTTTTATGATTTTTCTTTAAATA
>JAPDSC010085332.1:225-16574 GCA_026290005.1 Latrodectus geometricus | reverse complement strand
CTATTTTCATTCGATTAAAAGTGAAGAATATGATTGGATTCGCAATCTTTTTGCAACTAATGCAAAAAATTCTGTTGATGCATTTTCTCTTAAATTTAAAGAAGAGTTTATTGAACTGAGTAACGACGGGACGTTAAAACTACATTTTGGAGAAGTTCCATTGGATGTTTTCTGGATTTCGGCTAAGAATGAATATCCTCAAATTTCAAAACAGGCTATTTTAATTTTAATCCCCTTTTCAACAACTTATTCATGCGAACAAAGCTTTTCGACACTTGTTTTAATTAAAAATGATAAGCGGTCTTGCTTAAAAAATCTCGATCAAGAACTTCGAGTTGCACTATCAAATATCGAGCCCAATATAAAATACTTGTGTTCCTTGAAACAAGCTCAAGTATCACATTAATTACCCTTTTTGCCTATTTTTTTGTATTATTGTAGTTTTGTAATTAATTATATATGTTATGTACATATAATACCGTAAATATGTAAAATAAAACGAATTAAAATATTAATTAATGTATTATTTTCTGATGTGTATACGTGTTGTTTTATTATATTTATACCTATTAAAATTGGTGTACCATGAAAACCCGAAAAAGCTTTTGGTGTGCTACGAATAAAAAAACGTTGCGGAGCACTGGTCTAGTAGTTTGAAGTATCCAAATTTTGCTTCAAAATTTGTACAATCTGCGAGTTCATTCCATGAAACACCTTTCGTTGCTAAAATACTCTCCACAACTGATTCAAACAAAGTCTTGTGAGAAGAATAAACATTGTATTTCTCTGCAGTATTATATTTTGTCAGTTGGCAGAAACCAAATCGCTTTTCATCCGTTTGATTATCATGTAGACACTTAACAATGTCTGTGTTCGACAATATAGTGAAATACATTATCTTCGCTGGCTCCACAGAAGTTTTATGAAGTCGAGCATTTTCAATGCACTCTAGAATATTATCATAGAGAGTATTGTGAATATACAAATACTCACATCTGGAGCAAGGATCCATAACAACATATCCGAATCTCTCCATGTCTAGCGATCATCTGAATTGGCAAGCTATGACTTTGTTATGATATCTTTCTTTTTGTTTTGATTTTCTAATATCGCCTCTCGATAAGATTTACATTGTTGATTGGAGGAGAGCAATATTGAATGATTTATCAATTTAAATTGTTGATGCGCAAAACGTGTTACAATTCGTTCATTTTCGCAAACATTTGTTTCTGTTAATCTCGTAATAGGTAATCTTCTATTCACATGCCATAGAAAAAATAGACAGAAAAGTCCACATGAGCTGGTACGAGGATGTTGTAATATATGCGAATTCCATTCTATTTTAGAGGAATTTTGAGTAATAAATTTTTTAATGTTTCCTTTCGGAAATGTGCCATAGAACAAAATAAAATGCCATTGCGGTTGTTGTCAAAATAGATCGCTTGCCAATGTTCTCCCTTCTTCGTAGAAGGATGCGTGTTTACAATAAATGATCGATAATATCCTCGTGTTTCCAGCAATAGATCACTCGCAAACACTCCACCAAATGTTCCTCTAATTTTAGGATCGCTGAGGGCTAAACTTAACAGTGTTTGCGTGTCCATAGTATTTAATAGTCAACAAATATATTTCTACTTTTGTCAATTTCAATTAACGATTGCATTTCCATGTAGACTATTAATGTAACAGTTTCCGATAGTTCTCTGTTGAATTTCAGGTGAATCGATATTTCACCACTTTTGGCTACATTCTTAAATGGATCGCTTGAAGAAAAATCTTGCGTGAGATCGAACACATACAAGCAAGTATTCTCTTTATATTCTTCTAATGTGACATTTGTATTGTGTTGAGCGAGGTCTGTGAACAAACTTAAATAGTTTCGGGCATACAGATTATTTTGATAAGAAGGTGTATAGGCTGTCATAGGGATTTGAACTCCGTTCTCCGATAACGAAATATAATTCAGATTATAATGTTGGAAATTAAACGGATTCTTCTTCAAATCTCCATTGAATGCAGAATTGGATACTAATCCTAGAATCATCCGCGAGGGAAGAATTCCATTCATTGCATTAGGAATTATAACACTCTTCAATCCTGAACTGAGTGTGAATGTCTTAGTCTCAATTCTCGTGAAAGGCATTTGCACCAGAGATTGTTCTAATGCTTTTTCGTGGCCAACTAGAATTGAGCTCGATACATCGCATTTTCTGATAAACAGACTTATATTTTCGATGTGTAAGCGATAACTTCCAGTGTTAGCTAAGAGAGCAAATTCGTCCTTTGCTTTTAACAAACGAATTCGTATCGTTTTTCCGCTAATTAAAAGACGTGGTTGAGTTCCTAAGTCAATATGAAGCATTCCGCACAAATCAAATATTTTGCCTTCTTTAACCCGTTTCCATCTCTGTTTTAATCCAGCATTCTTTCCAGTATCTCCCAAATTAGTGTCATCATATTCACCGACAGTATCCTTGCAGAACAAACCATCAAAAAATTCTGTTGAGAAGATTGGGGATGAAACAGAACACTTTGTATAAAAGATTTGTAAGGAAAATTACTTTCCGAAGAGATATTACGATCGTTAAGCGAGATGTGGCATTCGGAAAACATAGTGTTTAGCAAATAATTAATCGGTCCGCATCGATCATTTTCTGTAAAATTTGTTCCATCAGCTTTCAAAATTTTCGCCTGAACATTCAAAAACACATGCGATAAATCGAAATATGCATCTCCTAACCTGGTAACAAGAAATTCAATTGTATTGCTATCCGAAATGGAAGCAATCGGATGTATTTCTACAAATGAAGAATGATCAATCGCCAGTTGAATAGGCGATGACACGAAAAGATCTAGTTCGCTTTTTGTGCAGTAGCAATTTTCCATGTTTTAGAGCTCTGAAAATACGTCTGGTTTATTTGATTTCCTACGCTTCGAGTGTTGCTTTCTAATAGTTTTCTTCCTTTTAAGACCTTTTCCACTTAATTTGCGAATAACATCGCTTGTTATTTCGCGTCCTGTTTGGCGAAACTGATCTCTAGCAGCATTGCGAAGCGATTTTCCTTGTGATACATCTTCAATTATATTTCGACCAGATGACAATAAACGTATTCCTAAATATTTTCCGGCTTGCATCATCAGCGGTAAAGCAAATCGGCGCAAGTTACTGAAAAAGCCATAACCTCTCTGAATGGGATAATGGGAAGAAAAGTAAGGGTCTGCATTGCCTGTTTGATTTAAATAATACGCAATACAATGTTCTGGTTGTAGCCTGTAACCGCGCTTCGACATGGTTGAAAGCAAATATGAAGATCGATGAGAATATCATTGGATTTATATAAATTTCTTTCTGAAAGAGAGCACTAAGTTTGTTTTACCCGATATGAATTTAATAGGAGTACCGTTTGTTTGTTTGTTTTGTTGGGTTTAATGGCGCAAGGTCCAATAAGGACAAACTGCGCCAAATATTAAATTGAAATAAAAACATTGTTGAAAACCCAACTCAACTTTAAAATATTAAAATACAAAAATTAGTGTATATGTATGTACATTAAAATCTAATTTATTATAATAATAAGTGAAAGTAAATATAAAATTCACATAAAATTAAAGTGAAAAGGTTTAAATGAAATGAATAAAACCAATTGCCTTTAAAAAGGCAAAAAGGTTTCTGTGGGGTGGCTCCCCAACTAAATCATATAAAGTTAAAATGTTAGTTTGAAAAAATATAAAACGGTAAACGTTAAAATCAGGACATGAGATAAAAAATATGATGAACAGAAAATGGAACATCACACGTTTCACACCATGGGTTCAATTCATTTAGAAACAAATGTCTATGTGTGAAACGTGTGTGTCCGATACGAAGGCGAGTTAATCTAACATCCGCTCTTCGTATCGGTAAAACTGATAATGGGATGAAATATGGAAATATGGCACACATTTTATTAGAGACCTGCATACTCCATAACTCCTGCCAGAGAGAGTTAACAAATCTTTTTACAGCCCCTCTCACGTCGAAAAGAGGAACAGATGAATGAAGTAAGGCCGATGTAGCTTTAGGGGCTGCATCCGCCTTTTCATTTCCCTCGAGACCTACATGACCTGGGATCCAGCAGAAAATGATGTCATAACCCTTGCCAGCAAGGGAATCCAATGCTCTAAAAATCTTGGACTGCTTTTACACAATTGGCAGTCTAAAAGTGAAAATGGCACGCAGTTTGTTTGTGACCTGCATATTCCATGACTCCTGCCAGAGAGAATTTACAAATCTTTTAACAACCCTTCTCACATCGAATAGAGGGACAGATGAATGAAGTAAGGATGATGCAGCTTTAGCAGCTGCATCTGTTTTTTCATTTCCCTCTAGACCTACATGACCTGGGATCCAACAGAAAATGATGTCATATCCCTTGCCAGCAAGGGAATCTAATGCTCCGAAAATCTTGGACACAACTGGATGACAATTGTTATAGTTTCTCAACGCTTCTAAAACACTCAAACTGTCAGTATATATACAGATTTTATTAAATTGCTCTGTATTCACAAGCTGAAGGGCTTGGTGGATAGCCGTAGCTTCAGCGGTAAAGACGGAGCAGGACGTCTGAAGGTTGTAACCCTAACTGGTATTAGCATAAAATATGCCACAGCCAACATGTCCTGCAGTTTTAGATCCATCTGTGAATACAGGCGTGTATGATGAATACTGACAGCGATGTGAAAAGAAAAGCTGTTGAAAAACCATTGAGTTTGTGTCCGATTTTCTAAATTGAGCAAAAGGATTGATGATATTTATCCGTGGATCATACCAAGGAGGATGTGAATGTAAGTCCATTTTGATAAAACGGACATCATATAGGTCTGTCAAAAATAGTTGATCTTTTGTTCGAGTGAGAAAGGGTTGGATGCTATGAGGTCGAGCATCATATAATCTATTTAATGCAGGAGAAATAGCCAAGGAACGTATAGGATGTTGTCGTTCAGACATGACCTTTGCGTAATAATTGAGAGAAAGCTGCATCCGTCTCAGGTCTAAAGGCAATTGCTGACAAATCGCATAAAGACTCTGGACGGGTGATGTGTGGAATGCGCCTGAAAAGATTCTCAAAGCAGAGTGATGCACAGTGTCCAATCTGCGTAAAACTGAAGACCTAGCTGATCCATATACAACACTTCCGTAGTCAATACGAGACAAAATGAGTGCTTGGTAGACCCGAAGGAGTGACAAGCGAACAGCACCCCAAGATGTATTTGAAAGCACCTTGAGGATATTAAGCGATCGCTCACACTTCTTCCGCAGATGTAAAACATGCGGAAGAAAGGTCAACTTTCGGTCGAATATCACACCAAGAAATTTAATCTCGTTGACCACGGGTATTGCAGTGTAGTTCAGATGAATAACAGGATCATTGTGAATACTGGTCTTCCTGCAGAAATGGACATAGCAGCTCTTGCTAGGAGATAGTGTAAAGCCATTCTCTGCACACCATGCAGCTATTTTATTTACAGATGTTTGTAATTGCCTCTCAATTAAACGCATGTTCGAACCTTAGCAAGGTATTTGCAGGTCATCTACATACATTGTGCCATATACAGATGGTGATAGAAAATGAAGAATGCTACTAATGAATAAGTTAAAAATTGTTACGCTTAAAATAGAGCCTTGGGGTACACCCTCGGCTTGAGTAAAAGTATCGGATGTAGAGGATCCAACACGTACTTTAAAAACACGGGAGCGTAAAAAATTCTGTAGGAATATCGGGAGATTACCCCTAAAGCTAAAATCATATAATGAACGGAGAATTCCATATCGCCATGTACGGTCATATGCCTTCTCGATGTCAAAGAAAATGGAGACCAGATGGTTTCTTCGCACAAATGCGTTGCGAATTTGGGTCTCCAAATATGTAATATTATCAAGAGTGGATCTTCCTTTACGAAATCCACTCTGATTAATATGTATACATTTATTTTTTTCTAAGACATGCACGAGACGGGCGTTAACCATACGTTCGAGAGTCTTACAAAGGCAACTTGTCAGAGCTATAGGCCGATAATTAGACGATTCTGAAGGATCCTTACCAGGCTTAAGGACCGGAATTACTATTGCTTCGCTCCAGAGTGATGGAAATTCATTTTCAGTCCAGATCCTATTGAACAAATACAATAAGTTCAACAGGGAGTCTGGACTTAAATGTCGAAGCATTTGATAGCTGATTGCGTCTGGTCCTGGGCTGGTATTGTTGGCCTGCTGCAATGCTCGCTTCAATTCCAACATCTGAAACTCGCAGTTGTAAGGAAGAGCTTGTCTTTGGTTGAAACGGATTGGGGTTCGCTCAGCTCGACTCTTCGTCCTTAAAAACGAAGGACTATAAGAGTCGGAACTTGAGACGCTAGCAAATGTTTCACCAAAGACATTAGCAATATCCATAGGAGAAGAGAATGTAGCAGCTCTGGTCTTTAAAATAGGAATTGAAAATTTTCTATAAATACCATTTGCTGCTTTTACTTTTCTCCATAACTGCTTGCTAGATGTGGAAGATGTTATAAAAGATACATTGCGAGACCAGGATTCCTTCTGACTTCGTCGACGAGCTCTGCGAGCTAATGTTTTTGCTCTCTTAAAGGCAATAAGATTCCCCGTTGTGGGGTACCTCCGGAAAAGCCCCCAAAACTTCCTTTGTTTTTTATATGCTTGTTGTCATTCATTTTTCCACCATGGTTTGCAACGCCGTTTTGGTTTAGAAGAACTTTTAGGTATTGCTGTATCAGCTGCACTTATTAGTGTTTCAGTGACTTTATATACGGCAATATCAATATCCTCGATCATAACCATTCTATCATCTACAACTGCCAATTGTGTAAATAACGTCCAATCTGCCCGACTGTACACGTAAGTAGGTAGGCGATGTCGCACACTACTACCTCCAGTCTGGGAGATGACGAGTGGGAAATGATCGCTGTTATGCAGATCATTCCCAACGTTTAAATTTAACAACGGCAGAAGTGACGGTGAACAAATGGCGAGATCGAGAGAATGAAATGTCCTTGTGGGTGTGTGGAAGTATGTTTTCTCGTCGGTATTCATCAGACAGAGGTTGTTATCAGAAATAAAATTCTCAATCTGACGACCGCGAGAATTGGTGTCGTCACTTCCCCACAAAGTATTATGGCCGTTAAAGTCTCCGAATAACAAATATGGTAAAGGCAGCTGATCAACTAATGTATCAAGTTCTTCTTGGCGGATGACATCATGTGGTGGTAAATACAAACTACAGACTGTAATCAAACATGTTGTATGAATTCTGATAGCTACAGCCTGTAGAGTAGTATTTAATGGATGGACAGTGCTGGGGAAATCGTTAGATGTTAATATGCAAACACCTCCAGACACTGCACCATCGTCACCACAGTCTTTTCGAAAGCATTGAAACCCACGCATAGTGATGTAATTTGTAGATTTCAGGAAAGTTTCCTGAAGTGCTATGCATGCGGGGTTATAAGCTGATATAATAGACTTGATGTCATCAAGATGTGAACGCAAACCATGGCAGTTCCAACAAATAAAGGAAGTTATTATTTAAATTGAAAAGCTCCTCCCCCGGAGATGGAAGGCGAGTCTTCTATCATTTCCTCGAGCGATAAATTATCGTCCGAGGGATGAAGAGAGACAGCATCAGCTTCCAGGGATGACATGGCTCTACGGGTGGATAAGGAGGACTTTCGAGGGCCCTCCCTTGCAGATTTTAATTTGGAGGCCTTAACGCCTCGAGATTTAGCCAACGAAGCTTTTCTAAGTAATGTAGATGTTTATTTTGGCCGTTCTGTTTGTAATTGGGGTAATCTCATTACAGGATGTGGTAGGGTATCCGTTTGTGTACTTGTACTTTTGGTGACTTTTTTTGCAGCGGTTGCATAACTCTTACCAGACTGTGGCGTACGAGAGGCAACAATTTTCCTAGCCTCAGGATAAGAACAGTTGTTTTTAACTTTTATAGTGGTGATTTCTTTTACTATAGCCCATTGAGGACAACTTCGAGAATAGGAGGGATGTTCACCGTGACAGTTTACACAAACCTCCTTTGCTGTGCAGGTCGAATTATCGTGGCCAACTATCGCGCAGCGAGCGCAGGTAAGTTTGCCTCTGCAAGCATTTCTCGAATGTCCAAAACGCTGGCATTGGAAATATCTCAAGGGATTTGGAATATATTGTCTGACGGGTAGATTCAAGTACGCAACTTTAATTTTGTCAGGAAGGTCTGGGGTCGCAAATGTCAGAATCAGATGTTTGGTGTCAATAAAGACACCATCTCTTCTGACTCTAATACGTTCAACTCCACAGACCTTTTGACTTTTAAGATTATCAAGAATCTCCTCCGTCGACGTATTTAACAAATCCCTAGCCAAAATCACACCACGTGAAAAGTTCAAATTTCCATGAGGCAGGACAGTCACCTCTATATTAGCCATCAACTGCATATCTGATATTTTAGTTGCCTGAGTAGAGTTTGCAACCTCGATTAACAAGTCACCTGATCGTAGTTTTCGGATACCTTTTACCTCACCTATAAATCCCGATATTCCTTTCTGAATAAGAAAAGGGGACACTTTTTCAAATGAACCCACTTTTCTTTTCACTATAAAATATTTACAGCTAGATTCATCAATAATATGCCCCCGTGGGAGAAAAGATTGTTTTCTGTTTTCCATGATAATTTATTAAAATTTCCGGACTTGACCGCACCACCCACCACCGAGTCCAACAAGGGGATGAAGACTAGCTGCACCAGTGCTAGCCAGATCCTATACGCTCACAGTACATCCCTGAGATGGCCTCCACCCTTAACGAGTCATCCAGCAGATGTACCGATCGCTTGATCCATAAAGCCGATTGATGTGCTGAGGACCACAACACACCTCCCGTTTACCTGAAGCAGAGGCCAAAGTAATGTGTTGGTCTCTGGGGGCCTCAATTACCAGGACCCTCCTTTCCAGGGACACGGGTCTCCACGCACGGCAAACACGTGGGTGATTTAGTCCCCAAGAGTAGCTAATAGCAACAGAGCGGCGACAGCTGCTCAAGGGGAGCCCTCAACCTCAAAAGAGGCAACCACAATGAGGGAGAAAAGGAAAGGAAAGCAGAAGAGTAGAGGAGAGAAGAAATGAAAGAAGAGGAAAGATCACTGGAGTACCTCGGGATTGTGACACCCGTGTCTACTTAAAGAAAGTAAACCCCCTGAGGGGACCAAGATGTATTAGTAAGCACCTTGAGGATATTAAGCGACCGCTCGCACTTCTTCCGCAAATGTAAAACATGCGGAAGAAAGGTCAAATTTCGGTCGAATGTCAAACCAAGAAATTTAATCTCGTTGACTACAGGTATTGTAGTGTTGTTCAGATGAATAACAGGATCGCTGAGAAGACTGGTCTTCTTGCAGAAATGGACACAGCAGCTCTTGCTAGGAGATAGTTTAAAGCCATTCTCTGCACACCATGCTGCTATTTTATTAACAGATGTTTGTAGTTGTCTCTCAATTAAACGCATGTTCGATCCTTGGCAAGATATTTGCAGGTCGTCCACATACATAGTGCCATATACTGAAGGTGATAGAAGATGAAAAATGTGACTAATGTAAAGGTTAAAATTAGTTACGCTTAAAATAGAACCTTGGGGTACACCCTCGTTTTGATTAAAAGTATTGGACAAAAGGTGACCAATACGTATTTTAAAAACACGGGAGCGTAAAAAATTCTGTACGAATATCGGAAGATTACCCCGAAAGCCAAAATCATATAAAGAACGGAGAACACCGTATCGCCACGTACGGTCGTATGCCTTCTCGATGTCGAAGAAGATGGAAACCAGATGATTTCTCCGCACAAAAGCGTTGCGGATTTGGGTTTCCAAGTAAGTAATGTTATCAAGAGTGGATCTTCCTTTACGGAAACCAGTCTGATTGACATGTATACAATTTTTTTCTTCTAAGACATGTACGAGACGGGCGTTGACCATACGTTCGAGAGTCATACAAAGGCAACTCGTCAGAGCTATTGGTCGATAATTTGATGGTTCTGAAGGATCCTTACCAGGTTTAAGGACCGGAATTACTATTGCTTCGCTCCAAGGTGATGGAAATTCATTTTCAGTCCAGATCCTATTGAACAAATGCAATAAGTTCAACAGGGAATCTGGACTTAAATGTCGAAGCATTTGATAGCTGATTCCGTCTGGTCCTGGGCTGGTATTGTTGGCCTGCTGCAATGCTCGCTTCAATTCCAACATCCGAAACTCGCAGTTGTAAGGAAAAGCTTGCCTTTTGGTGAAACGTATTGGTGTTCGCTCAGCTCGACTCTTCGTCCTTAAAAACGAAGGACTATAAGAGTCAGAACTTGAGACGTTGGCAAATGTTTCACCAATGACATTGGCAATATCCATAGGAGAAGAGTATATAGCAGCTCCGGTTTTTAAAATAGGAATAGCAAATTCTCTATATATACCATTGGCTGCTTTTACTTTTTTCTCAATAACAATCACAATAACTGCCAATTGTGTAAATAACGTCCAATCTGCCCGACTGTACACGTAAGTAGGTAGGCGATGTCACACACTACTACCTCTAGTCTGGGAGATGACGAGTGGGAAATGATCGCTGTTATGCAGATCATTCCCTACTGTTAAATTTAACAACGGCAGGAGTGATGGAGTACAAATGGCGAGATCGAGAGAATGGAATGTTCTTGTGGGTATGTGGAAATATGTCTTCTCGTCGGTATTCATCAGACAGAGGCTATTATCAGAAATAAATCCCTCAATCTGACGACCGCGAGAATTGGTATCATCACTTCCCCACAAAGTATTATGTCCGTTAAAGTCACCGAATAACAAATATGGTGAAGGCAGCTGATCAACTAATGTGTCAAGTTCTTCTTGGCGGATGACATCATGTGGTGGTAAATACAAACTACAGACTGTAATCAAATAAGTTGTATGAATTCTGACAGCTACAGCCTGTAGAGTGGTATTGATTGGATGGACAGTGCTGGGGAAGTCATTAGATGTTAGTATGCAGACACCTCCAGACACTGTACCATCGTCACCACAGTCTTTTCTAAAGCATTGAAACCCACGCATAGTGATGTTATTTGTAGACTTCAGGAAAGTTTCCTGAAGTGCTACGCATGCGGGGTTATAAGCTGATATAATAGACTTGATGTCATCAAGATGTGAACGCAAACCATGGCAGTTCCAACAAACAAAGGAAGTTATTTTTTAAATAGAAAAGCTCCTCCCCCGGAGCTGGAAGGCGAGTCTTCTATCATCTCCTCGAGCGATAAATTATCGTCCGAGGGATGGAGAGAGACAGCATCAGCTTCCAGG
This sequence comes from Latrodectus geometricus, assembly GCA_026290005.1. Classification (NCBI taxonomy): domain Eukaryota; kingdom Metazoa; phylum Arthropoda; class Arachnida; order Araneae; family Theridiidae; genus Latrodectus; species Latrodectus geometricus. The sequence continues at coordinate 5,197 of JAPDSC010085332.1, read as the reverse complement.
GATGATATGGCTCTACGGGTGGATAAGGAGGATTTTCGAGAACCCTCCTTTGCAAACTTTAATTTGGAGGCCTTAACGCCTCTCGATTTAGCCAAAGAAGCTTTTCTAATTATTGTTGATGATTATTTTGGTCTTTCAGATATTACTTGGGGTAATCTCATTACAGGAAGAGGCTGGGTATCCGTTTGAGTGCTTGAAGATCTGGTGACCTTCTTTACTGCGGCCCCATAACTCCTTCCAGGTTGTGGCGTACGAGAGGCGACAATTTTCCTAGCCTCAGGATAGGTAATATTGTTTTTTACCTTCAGCGTGGTGATTTCTTTTTCATAAGCATATTGAGGACAACTTCGAGAATAGGAGGGATGTTCACCTTTACAGTTTACGCAAGCCTCTTTCGCTGTGCAGTTCGAACTATCGTGGCCAACTACTGCGCAGCGAGCGCAGGTAAGTTGGCCTCTGCAAGCGTTTCTCGAGTGTCCAAATCGCTGACATTGAAAACAACGCAAGGGATTTGGAATATATTGTCGGACGGGAAGATTCATATATGCAACTTTGATTTTGTCAGGAAGGTCTGGGGTCGCAAAGGTCAGAATGAGATGTTTAGTGTCAATGAACTGCCCATCTCTTCTGACTCTTATGCGTTCAACTCCACAGACCTTTTGACATTTCAAGTTATCAAGAATTTCCTCAGTCGACGTGTTCAACAAATCCCCTGCGGAAATCACTCCACGCGAAAAGTTCAAATTTCCATCAGGCAGGACTGTCACCTCTATATTTGCCATTAGTTCCATGTTGATTATTTTGGATGCCTGGGTAGAATTAGCGACCTCAATCAATAAATCACCAGATGTTATTTTCCGGATACCTCTTACTTCTCCTATAAAACCCGATATTCCTTTTTGGATAAGAAAAGGGGACACTTTTTCAAAGGAGCCCACTTTTCTTTTAACAAAAAATATTTTGAGTTTGATTGATCCAATAGGTGCTCCCGTATGAGAAATGATTGTTTTTTATTTTCCATTTAAGATAAATTTAAATTTCGGGACCTGACCGCACCACCCACCACCGAGTACAACAAGGGGATGCAGACCAGCTGCACCAGTGCTAGCCAAGTCCTATACGCTCACAGTACATCCCTGTGATGGCCTCCACCCTTAACGAGTCATCCAGCAGATGTACCGATCGCTTGATCCATAAAGCCGATTGATGTGCTGAGGACCACAACACACCTCCCGTTTACCTGAAGCAGAGGCCAAAGTAAGGTGTTGGTCTCTGGGGGCCTCAATTACCAGGACCCTCCTTTCCAGGGACACGGGTCTCCACGCACGGCAAACACGAGGGTGATTTAGTCCCCAAGAGTAGCTATTAGCAACAGAGCGGCGACAGCTGCTCAAGGGGAGCCCTCAACCTCGTAAGAGGCAACCACAATGAGGGAGAAAAGGAAGAAAAAGCAGTAGCGAGGAGAAGAGAAGAAAAGAAAGAAGAGGAAAGATCACTGGGGTACCTCGGGATTGTGACACTCGTGTTTACTTAAAGAAAGTAAACCCCCTGAGGGGTATGCGTAATTTGCAACGAACAATTAACAAACGACTCAATGGTGCCCAGTAAACTAAATCGCCATCTAACTTCAAAACATCCAAATTGTGCTAAAAAGGATATATCATATTTTCAAAGGTTTTTGGCTCAAAATTCAAAACAAAAAAAATTATGATGTCGACCGTATCTGGTTCCGATAAAGCATTAGAAGCTAGCTATTACATTGCAAAATTAATAGCTCGTGAAAAGAAACCTCATACTATTGGAGAAAAACTTATTAAACCAGCATGTATGGAAATTGTGCGAGTTATGCTTGGACCTAAAGAGGTTCAGGAAGTGAGTAAGGTTTCACTGTCAGCTGAAACTATTAAAAGACGTATTGGCGACATGTCAACAGATATTTTGAACACGCTTATTTTGAAATTGATCGCAGCTAACAATTTTGCTCTTCAAATTGACGAGTCAACGGATATTAAAAATCAAGCACAATTAATTGCAATTGTACGTTTTGTTGACGAAGATTGCATAAAAGAAAATTTTTTATTTTGTAAAAAACTTTCCGAACGAACTACTGGAGAGGATATTTTTCGAGTAACTGATGATTTCTTCAAAATACATAATCTACAATGGAGTAACTGCATGAGTATTTGTACTGATGGCGCCGCAGCAATGACTGGTAACATAAAGGGTTTTGTTGCCTATGTAAAACAACAAAATCCGGCAATACAATTTACACATTGCTGTATACATCGGGAAGTATTGATGGTGAAGAATTTACCAGAACAACTTTTAAAAACTATGAATAAATGCATCAAAATTATAAATTTTATTAAATCAAGAGCTTTAAAGACAAGAATTTTCGAAATGCTTTGTGAAGAAATAGGTTCAGAACATAAATCTTTATTATTTTATACTGAAGTACGTTGGTTATCCCGAGGAAAAGTGTTGGCAAGATTGTTTGAACTTCGCTGTGAAGTGCATCAGTTTTTACTAAATCAAAATATGCCCGAACTCGGCCAGCACTTCGATGATAACAGTTGGATCGCCAAACTTCCATATATGGCTGACATTTTCGACCATCTTAATGAACTTAATAGAAAAATGCAAGGTTCGAATGAAAACTTATTAACCTGTTCCGACAAATTGCAAGGGTTCAAAAATAAACTGGAACTTTGGCAGAATGAACTAAGTAACAACTCTTTACAACCGTTTCAAAGGGTTCATAATACAATAATTGAAAATAGGCAATTAATTATCGATCTGGCCCAATCCTATTTAACAACACTGGAAAATAAATTCGACTACTATTTTCATTCGATTAAAAGTGAAGAATATGATTGGATTCGCAATCTTTTTGCAACTAATGCAAAAAATTCTGTTGATGCATTTTCTCTTAAATTTAAAGAAGAGTTTATTGAACTGAGTAACGACAGGGACGTTAAAACTACATTTTGGAGAAGTTCCATTGGATGCTTTCTGGATTTCGGCTAAGAATGAATATCCTCAAATTTCAAAACAGGCTATTTTAATTTTAATCCCCTTTTCAACAACTTATTCATGCGAACAAAGCTTTTCGACACTTGTTTTAATTAAAAATGATAAGCGGTCTTGCTTAAAAAATCTCGATCAAGAACTTCGAGTTGCACTATCAAATATCGAGCCCAATATAAAATACTTGTGTTCCTTGAAACAAGCTCAAGTATCACATTAATTACCCTTTTTGCCTATTTTCTTGTATTATTGTAGTTTTGTAATTAATTATATATGTTATGTACATATAATATCGTAAATATGTAAAATAAAACGAATTAAAATATTAATTAATGTATTATTTTCTGATGTGTATACGTGTTGTTTTATTATATTTATACCTATTAAAATTGGTGTACCATGAAAACCCGAAAAAGCTTTTGGTGTGCTACGAATAAAAAAACGTTGCGGAGCACTGGTCTAGTAGTTTGAAGTATCCAAATTTTGCTTCAAAATTTGTACAATCTGCGAGTTCATTCCATGAAACACCTTTCGTTGCTAAAATACTCTCCACAACTGATTCAAACAAAGTCTTGTGAGAAGAATAAACATTGTATTTCTCTGCAGTATTATATTTTGTCAGTTGGCAGAAACCAAATCGCTTTTCATCTGTTTGATTATCATGTAGACACTTAACAATGTCTGTGTTCGACAATATAGTGAAATACATTATCTTCGCAGGCTCCGCAGAAGTTTTATGAAGTCGAGCATTTTCAGTGCACTCTAGAATATTATCATAGAGAGTATTGTGAATATACAAATACTCACATCTGGAGCAAGGATCCATAACAACATATCCGAATCTCTCCATGTCTAGCGATCATCTGAATTGGCAAGCTATGACTTTGTTATGATATCTTTCTTTTTGTTTTGATTTTCTAATATCGCCTCTCGATAAGATTTACATTGTTGATTGGAGGAGAGCAATATTGAATGATTTATCAATTTAAATTGTTGATGCGCAAAACGTGTTACAATTCGTTCATTTTCGCAAACATTTGTTTCTGTTAATCTCGTAATAGGTAATCTTCTATTCACATGCCATAGAAAAAATAGACAGAAAAGTTCACATGAGCTGGTACGAGGATGTTGTAATATATGCGAATTCCATTCTATTTTAGAGGAATTTTGAGTAATAAATTTTTTAATGTTTCCTTTCGGAAATGTGCCATAGAACAAAATAAAATGCCATTGCGGTTGTTGTCAAAATAGATCGCTTGCCAATGTTCTCCCTTCTTCGTAGAAGGATGCGTGTTTACAATAAATGATCGATAATATCCTCGTGTTTCCAGCAATAGATCACTCGCAAACACTCCACCAAATGTTCCTCTAATTTTAGGATCGCTGAGGGCTAAACTTAACAGTGTTTGCGTGTCCATAGTATTTAATAGTCAACAAATATATTTCTACTTTTGTCAATTTCAATTAACGATTGCATTTCCATGTAGACTATTAATGTAACAGTTTCCGATAGTTCTCTGTTGAATTTCAGGTGAATCGATATTTCACCACTTTTGGCTACATTCTTAAATGGATCGCTTGAAGAAAAATCTTGCGTGAGATCGAACACATACAAGCAAGTATTCTCTTTATATTCTTCTAATGTGACATTTGTATTGTGTTGAGCGAGGTCTGTGAACAAACTTAAATAGTTTCGGGCATACAGATTATTTTGATAAGAAGGTGTATAGGCTGTCATAGGGATTTGAACTCCGTTCTCCGATAACGAAATATAATTCAGATTATAATGTTGGAAATTAAACGGATTCTTCTTCAAATCTCCATTGAATGCAGAATTGGATACTAATCCTAGAATCATACGCGAGGGAAGAATTCCATTCATTGCATTAGGAATTATAACACTCTTCAATCCTGAACTGAGTGTGAATGTCTTAGTCTCAATTCT
>JAPDSC010085331.1:0-10444 GCA_026290005.1 Latrodectus geometricus | reverse complement strand
GATGCAACAGAGGAGTCAAAGCAGAGTGAAAAATCTCACTAAATGGTTAAATGGGCTTAATATTCCCTTAGAAGATGAGATTTTGGTTGAGTTTTTAAAATTTATCCATAAATATGAAGAATTGTTTCCAGAGCGAAAAAACTTAATCAGCAAAGAATACGTTTTATTTCATCTGTTGCGGAAAAGAGATTTTCAGGTATCACTTAAGTTACCTAAAATGAAGAAAACACTTGAGCAGAATGAAGAAATCTGTCGAACCGTTTTCGAAGCTTTAAACTGGACCCCAATAAGTGATGGTTGATCAATTTTTAATAGCCATGACAGCTATTAAAAATAAATTTATAGAAGATCGTTTTTATGGATCCAACTGGTCTCAGGATAGCCTACCCATTTTACTAGATATTTGTCCCCTTTCTTTCTGATTATTTTTTCAATCTTATACACGCTGTCTTTCTTATCATATTTTACCAGTTCATTATCATAAAAAGTACCTTTCACTTCTTCATCACTTAAGTCCTTTACCCTGTAGGTGAAAGGGTCGGTCTTAACACCTCGGAAAAGGTAAATACCTCTTCCGTGAAGGTCGCTTGGTAACTTCTTCTGAAGGTGGACTTATATATTGATATTCTTACTTTATCCCCTACCTGAAATTTAGATTTGCGTATGGTCTTTTCTTTAAACAGGTTACGATACACCTCTCCACTCTTTTCATCCAGACTGGCTTCCACAGGCGTCATCTTTATGCTTCTGTGGTATGAGTTGTTGTAATTCTTCACTAATTGGTCTAGTACGTCTATATATCTTTCAGTGTTATTTTGACATAAGTAGAGCTTTATTTTATTACCTAGCGTGAGGTTAAACCTTTCAATCATTGCCGCTTTTATCTCAACATTTTCTGTTGTGAACCATTGGATATTTTTCTCTTTAAATAGCTCTTGAGTGGTATGGCCAACGAATTCCAGGCCTTTATCCGTCTGAATCCTTTCCGGAACCCGCTCTTTGAAGATCTTTTTAAATGCTTGAGTCACCTCGCTTGATGATTTGTCTTTAATAGGAATGGCCCATGCATATATACTGAAGCAGTCAATAACTGTTAGTAGATATTTAGTTCCATCATTATGCTTACTCCTCGCAAATTTATAGACAAACATTAAATCTGCTTGCCATTGATCATCAATGTGTGACACATAAGTTCTCCTTCTTTTAAACTTACTGATGAGTGGTTTATGCTTTGTGTAAACATCTTGTTGGTGTAAGAAATCTGTGACTTTTTTTCGACTTAAACCTGTTTTTCTACTGAGTTCGTTTATGCCGCAATATCCAGTCTCCGGATCGTAATAAACTTTTTCGGGGTCCTCAGTTACCCCTTTAACGGTAAAAAACGACTCTTTTTAGAGCCACAATCCATGCAGATTCCTTTCATCATAGGTCTGTCATTTTTTGAGGTAGTGTGCTGCACGTCTTTAGTCTCGGTGTGGGTTTTACATTTTAAGCAATATATTTTGGAACCCATTCCAAATGTCTTCTTTGCTTTGATAATTGGCTTCACAACAGCTCTATCTAGCCTTTCCCTGAGTGTTGGATTGGGAATATCCTCAAGTTCCTTTATCATGTTTGTGTCACACACCTTGTTTCTTGTTTCGGTGTCTTTGTTTTTTAGGTAACATACATCATGTTTATATGCAGCTTCATCGACTCTATTAATGGGCTTACTCCATTCTTTATATGTTAAATCAGGGTTTAGTCTAGTTTTACCTTTGAGCAATTGAGTTCCTGGCCCTGTAAATTGGTGACCAGGTAGATGCATTTCAAACGGTAAATTATTGATTGCAGAGTTTATAACTCCTTTTCTTTTCTTCATTTATTTATATGTAAAAAATTATTTACTCACATACTCATAGCCGTTCAGTTGGGTTTGTTTCATGTATTTTTCTCTGGGTAAGTAGACTGAATTATTGATAAAATCATTCTCTCTGCTGTACACCTCTTCTTCTGATAATGCGTTTGATTTGAATGAATTCAGCAGTTGCTTATAAAACTTGTAAGACTGCTTATACTCTTCATTCCTTTCCACGATATTCATGGACTTTTCGATAACTTCAACTATACCAGCACTTAAGCTCAGAGCGGCCAGGGGTACCATCGCAAAAGCGGATAAACCCAATGAACTGCAAAAGAACTTTGTAATGGATAGTGAAATCTTTATCTTATGATAATGGTGGTAACTTTTTCTATACACGTAAATTTTCTTCCGTAAGTATTCTTCCATCTTTATTTATAGGGATGAAATATTTTTTCCGATATCTCAAGGCTGGATTCACTAAATCGAGCATAAAAAAATCATATGGTTGTTGCATGCACTTTTTGTACAATCGATTGAACTCTTCTTTCGTTAGATTGCCATCTACCTCCCTTATGATCTGTTGAATCTCCCTCTGTTGGAGGTTAAAAAATATCAAGTAGTTGCAATTTCTCCTAATAACAATAGGCGTTCTGTAATAGGATTGAGAGAGGTAAATGATTGAGGCATTCTTCTTCCTACCTCGGATGAAGAAATCTTCGATACTCTTCTGGTCTTTGTCTGTCACACAGTCATCAAAGACAACGACATTTTTACAAGATGGGTCCAGATCGTCCACTGTTATAAAGTCTTTTGTATCCGAGGAAAATAAGGTTCCTTTCTTGCCGTATTTATCAAATAACTCGAGCATAATTTTTTTCTTCTTTTTGGGATACTTTGCTAATATATCTTTAATATCCACACCATCAAACATTGTGTACTTTTCTTTGAGCTTAGTGTACTTGGGTTCAAACATGTCTTTAGCACAAATGAACAAGTTATCAAACTCAAGGTAATCATAAATGAAATTCAGTAATAAATTCGTTTTGCCTGTGCCTGAAGCTCCAGCGATCAAAAGTCTGAAAGGGTGCTTCGGTAATAAATAATGTTGATTTGCATCAGCTAATTCTTCTGGTTCGGTATAATCTTCAATTGGAATCATCTTTATTTAATGTGAAACTTTTTTGCTTCAAGTAAAAAATAGTTTGCTTCCAGTAAAACCCTATTTGCTTCCAGTAAAAAATAATTTGCTTGCTAATAAATGAATGCTTTACAAAAAGAGCGAAATAAGAGGCTAAGAGAAGAAGTTAAGAATGACTTGAAAGTGTTTAAGATTCAGGCGGAGATTAGAAAGAACAACGAACAAAATCTTGAACAAAAATTAGGTCTGCAGAGAACGTTGTCTGAATTTCACAAGCCTGTAACCGAGAAACTTCAACAGCAAGATGTTACTAGAAAGGAACATTTTACGGCTATAAAAGATGCTGTTGATAAGATTCCTCTTGCGATTGAACCGCCTCCAGCGACTCCAGAGACTCCAAATATCTTCTATTTTGATAAAGATTTGGATGTAGAGTATTTAGAGAAAAATAATTTTCCAAGTCCCTCAAAGTTGTACAATGAGTCCAAGGATGCTTTGCAGGAAGTTATCAATAGAGTAAAGAGTACTTACTTAAAATTGGCTCGTCAAAAAGGAAACGTTATGAGTCAGATTGCTCGAATGACCAAAAAGGATGAAGAAAGAGAAGATAAACTATTAACTAAAGCTGATTATTTAAGAGAACATATGATTACCTTAGAGGATTATCGAGAGCGGTTGAGGGACCTACAAAGAAAAGAAATATACCTCGGTAAAGGAGTGGAAGATAAACTGGAAATTTTGGCTCGATTCTCCGATAAAATATGTAATGGATCCAAGAGTAAAAAATTGCACACTCAAGTCGTTGATTTACTGGATGCGTTATTAAGAGAAGGAACTCTAACCAACGAGCAAGTAAAAGAATACTATAAAAATTTCTTATTAAATAAATGAGTAACTACGTCAAAACCAAAATACACTTAAGCGATCATCAGATTGCCAAATTAAAATCTGGATATCAGAAAGGAGAAGAAGTTTCTCTACAAATAGATAGGACAAAACCTTCTAACTATGACATGTACTTAACTCCAACACAAATAGCTCAAATCGGGAAGGGAAAGAGAATTACTATTAGCAAGACACAACTCAAGAAAACAGGTGGCTTTCTACCCTTTCTAGCTCCATTTTTACCTGCATTAATTGCCGGAGCTAAGGCGCTGGCTTTAGGTGCCGCAAGTGGGGCAGCTGGATGGGGAGCAAAGAAAGCTTTGGATAAAATTTCCGGATCGGGTTGTGCTCAAAAAAAAACCCCGTGGAAAGGGAGTCTATCAAAACTGGGAATATCCAACGAAGTAATTGAAGACAATATGAAGCAAGAAAAAGGGTTTAGGGGTGTCTTCACTTCGGATCTGTTACCTAAAAAGATGAGGCGCTTCGAGAACGGCATTATTAATTTGGACATAGCAACAGGACCTGGTACACACTGGGTATGTTACTATAACGACCCTAATAACAATTTCGTGGAGTTCTTTGATCCTTTTGGCGAACATGTTTACAAAATTCCTACGAGTATTAAGAAATATCTGCAAAGTTCCGGAAAAAAAATAGGTTATAACTCAAGCTTTTTACAACACCCTGCCTCTGTCAAATGTGGTTACTTTTGTATGAAATATATTAGTGAAAGAAACAAAGGTAAGTCTGTTGAAGATGTCTTGTATTCTTTTACCCAAGAACCTAGTGACCATAATGAAATAAATGTTCTCTATAAATAAATGGTGTTATTAATATTAGATTCGAAAAACTCTGAAAAGTCAGAAGACTTTACAACTGAATATTCCAGACCATTTAGGTTTAAGCAGATTGCTCTTCAGTCCTTTTCAATGTACGTTTCTTGGGATAATATCAAAGATGAGACCTTTTCATATTATGATGACCATCAGTGGTTAGAGCTGTCTCTACCGGATGGAAATTATACTGTTAAGGGGTTGAACCGTTACATGCTGAAATTTTTTGGGGATGATCCACCAATTCTATTTGGTATAGTTGAGGAACGGCAAAGAATAGCCATCAAGTTAAAAGACGGGTATAAGATCGATTTAACAAAATGCAAAAACCTGCATAAACTGTTAGGTTTCGAACCTGAAATATATGAAGAGTCTGAACAAATTGGAAAGTATATTGCCGACTTATCTGGTGGGAATGATAACATTTATATACATTGCGATGTCGCGGAGGGAGCCTACATCAACGGCTTTCACTCCTCAAACGTAATCTATTCTTTTACGAATGTTAATCGTCCAGGCAGTCAAATCATAAAGTCATTTGAAAAACCTCTGTTCTTTCCTGTTCGGATGGAGAGTGTTCACAGAATCAGAATGAGAATAACGAATCATATTTAATTCCCCTCAATAAGCAAGAAGTGCAATACAATTTTATTGCCCTCTAAATAAAGAAATGAATAAACATAGACTTCAAAGGAAGAGTAAGAAGATACAAGGGAGAGGGTTCTTTTCAGATGCCCTTATGTTAATGCAGCCAAGTGCATTAGAAGGTAAAGCCAAACAGTTTGTCCATGATAAGTTGAATGAGATATTTTCAAAGAAGAAAAAAACATGGTGCTGGACTGAAATTTCTTTAGATTTGATTTAATAGCAGAATAGCTATTAAATTAAGAAAAAAAATTGTTTTTATAATAAATGAACGAAATGAATAAAATATTTGATTTAAACAACACCGATTATTATTACGATGATGACATCGAAAGTCTCGAGTATAGAGAAGTTAGGCATGAAAATAGCGATAGTTCTACTGAAAATGCCACTTACCATTTCTTTATACAAGACACTAACTCCAATATCTTATATTCTAACGGATATTTACAGCAAAAGCTAAAAATTGTTAACAGTAATGGAACTGCAATAGCGGATGATAATGTAGCTCTCGTGAATGGAGGAGGTTTAATAAACGCTAACAGGTTTACATTAGGGAACACTGAAATCGAAACCAACATTAATTATTCTGCTCTCATGCGACATGTGTTAGGTCTGATTCACTTCACTCCGGACTATTCTACTTCGGAAGCTACCAATATGCTCTTCTACGTAGATACGTCAGATACAGCGGACAGAAAACCCTTGAAGTATGATGGGACTTTGGTTGACGCGACTAAAATAACTGAATTTTTTGAAAAATTAGGAACTAACGACGAGTTTAATCAAGGATTCAAAGAAAGATGCAAGCTTACTCAAAATAGCAAAATTGTCACTATATGGATACCATTAAAATACGTATTTGATTTCTTCAATGAATACAAAAAGGTCATTACAGGTTTCCAAGTCAAGTTTGAGTTTCAAAGAAATCACAGTCAGAATATGCTGTATACAGATGAGCAAAATAAGGACTACAAGGTAATAGTGGAAGATTTATCACTTTGGCTTCCTTATGTCAGATTCAAGAATTCAGCTGCTGCAAAATTTAACGAATTAAGGTTATCGGATAAGCCTGTGGAAATAAACTGGAACCAACACAGCATTGTCAAGTCGAATATTTTCTTAAAGAATTCAAGCGGATCTTACTCCATAAATGCTACTTCAGATGAAGTATTATCCTTGTACGTCATACCTCAATACACTGAAAGATATGAAAATGCGAAACATAACAACATGTTATTCGACAACTTAGATATGACGGAATGTTGGCTGATGGTTAATAATGTAAGGGTTCCAACTGTAAGTTACATGATGGATTTTGAGAAAGGTGATTACAATCGGCTGTACACAGCTCTTTTGGAAGCTGGACTCAACACCATTAATTCAGAAACGGGATGCATGGTCAATTATTCCAATTTCGGTAAATTATACCCAATCATTTGCTTCAATCTAGCTCACCATGAAAATTATACAGACACGAATAACCTGACTGTAGAGTTCAACTGGAGGTTGAGGAACAACACCACCAAAAATTATGTTTTCTACTTCATCTTACGAGAGCGCAAGAAATGCTACTTGAACATAAAGAACCAAGATATCACCATGATCAAAACATTAAAGTTATAAATGTAGTATCGTATTTTAATTTTAATAGTCGGAAGACTATTGAAATTAATTGTATTAAAATAAAGAAATGACAGCATATTATCCACTTTTTGAGGAAGAACTTAAAGAAGGACCTCCTGGTATTCCAGGAATAGGGTTTAAACTGACACACGATGGTAATTACGATATGGAAGAAAAGATATTGAGGAATGCTGCAGAACCTACGGAAAATAATGACGTCACAACAAAATATTACGTAGACAGATGCAGGAAGAATCTGAGGTCATCCATTCGAGATTTGTCCAACAAAAGCTTAATTGTTTTGGAAAATGATCAGCAGTACGACGCAAAAGGAAAAAGAATTAGCAATCTTTTAATTCCGGTTGAGCAGTCTGATTCTGCAACTAGGGATTATGTAGATACAGTGGTTGATCTGTTGGAAAGCAAAAGTTTACTGCACTCACCTCAAGGAAATTTTGATGCGAAAGGTAAAACGATAAATAATATAAAGGATCCAGAGTCTGAGAAAAATGCTGTGAATAGGCGATATTTTGAAAATAATGCTTTAACACTCCATGGAGAGGCTTATAATGCCAAAAATAGATCAATCGTGCATCTTGCGGATCCGAGCGCTAGTCACGATAGTGTTAATAAACATTATGTTGATACTAATGCTTTGATTTTAAAAGACGATCATTATGATGCTAACAATAAAATAGTGTCAAATGTGAAAGAACCTGTAAATGCTAACGATGTTGTTACTAAGAAATATCTTGATTATTACTGCATTCTATGGAATAAAATTAATAAAAATTATTATGCTCACAACCAAAGAATTTCAGGTGTGAAAAGACCTCAATATGATACAGATTGTGCTAATAAATACTATGTTGATACTAAGACATTCTGTGCTTCCACAGATCGAGGAGTAGAGTTTATAGGTAATGGTTTCAAAACTTTCCCGTTCAATACATTTACTTCAAAGCTTTTGGACTCAAACTTAAAACTACCACTTGATATGTATATGAAGGTAACAATTTTCTTAGCCTGTGATAACATGAATGAGAAACCAAAGATACGATTAGAGAAAGGTAAAGAGGTCCTTCTCGATAAGGAAATACGTGTCAATGAAGAATCAATCATTTTATTTGTGTATGGGAAACAGAATGATGTTTTAACTTTATCAGTACTGACAGGAGGACAATGTAAGTTAAAACCCTATTTACACATCGAAAAGTTAGAATTTTTTTAGCTCCATAAATAAATGGAAAAACTTAATTCTTTACATATTAGAACTTATAAAGAACTGCACCGGGAATACCTGATTTCTGAAGTTGCGGTCCACACTGATAAAATTTTAATTCGTTTAGAGAATGGGTCACTTATTCACATACCTACAGGTACATTGAATACAGAGGAGATAGAATCATTAAAAAAGAGACAAATCAAAGCTATGAGTGTAGATAAGTACCTAATTTTTCGCATTTAAAGAAATGAAAATTTTTTCTTATATAATAAACGCAAAATGGAATTATTAAATAAATTAAACGCACTCAGTTCATTTGAAGATGGAGCAGAAAGAAAGGCTTTCAAGAAAATGAGGGAACTCAACATCCATGAAAAATATCCTGTTACTGAAGTTAAGCAGATAACCACAAGATATGGAAATAGAATAGTTGTAGAATTGGCTAATTGTCTTGTATCTTTACCGCAAAGATGTGATAAAATGGCGTCAGATTATTTAAAACTCAATGATTTGAAACCTCTTTTCTTTGTGTATTTAGGAAGTAAAGATGTCGGGAAGTCTCAACCAGCGCAAATGTTTCAGTTCGAACAGTGATTTTAATGGTTTAAAAATCATTAAAATCTAAAGAAGTTTGTTCAGTTTAGATAAAATATCACACCCCATTTTTCGAACATTTTTGTTCTTCTCTTCATGCAATATTTGATGCATTTGAATAACATATTTTAAAATTAAGGAATGAATTTCTTGATATTTATAAGTTTCTTCTTCTTCTATGCATAAGAATAACTTTTGACATACTCTTGCCAGACTAGTCATTCTACAGTTCACAGACCCGTAGAGTGCTATCATGTCACCTAATAAGTCGTATATATTTTCCATCTCTGTTTATTTACATACTAACGAGTTTTCTTTAAATGAATAAAAAGAGGAAGCGGTTCAAAAATGAGATCAGCTGCGGCCTTGAAAAAGAGAGCTCGAAAGAGAAACGTGTTTTCTTTTCTTTTTCCTGTTACGTCAATAGTTAAAAAAAAAACCAACTGACGTAAGAGATTTTAATTCTAACTATCACTGGATGGCAGCACGAAATGGACTCGGAATCTAGTATTGAAAATTTTTCGCCTCTTTTCGTTTTAATTTCTGAAGTGTTTTTGACGATATTTTTCGATCAGATAAATTGCAGTTTTTGATATTTTAAAGATTTTTCACATTCTAAGAGAGAAAGGACTTGTTTAAAGCTATATTTTAGCGTCTTTTTGACTTCGGTGACATGTATATATTAATTAGATGTTCTCTCTCTGTCGGGTACCCAGTAGCTCCGTGGCAAAGTCTAAGCTTAGCAACCGTGAGATCGCGGTTTCGATCCCCAGCCTCGGCTTGGTAGCAGCTTTCGCGAATAGTGTTATGCTATTTGCGTTAAGCTCACTTATGGATCAACCACGGAGCGAAACATCAGTGGTGGGTTGAGACTTGTGGTCTCTATGTCCATTTAGATGTTGTGTTTGTATTGTCCTTAATATGTATAAGTTGAGGCCCCGTTGCCGGGTCAGTGATACCGGAATTCCGGTTCTAGAATTCGTAAACAGCTGTTGGAACTGGACTTCTGGTATCACTGACCTGGTGGGCCGTTTTGCTATTTTTTTCAAGATTTTTTTTTCAACACAAGTAACATCTGAGAAAAAGGGGTGCTATAGAATTCGTACTTTTATAAAAGAGGGCGGAGTTTTCTTATACCAGTGGGTGCGGTTAAAAAATTGATTGGTGCTCTCCTAAGGGGGTACCCTGCCGTCTCAGCGACTTTTCAGATAATTTTTAAGACCTTTTTTAAATTGGGTTTTATAGAATTCGTACTTTTATAAAAGAGGGCGGAGTTTTCTTATACCAGTGGGTGCGGTTAAAAAATAGATCCATTGATTTTAAAAGTGGAATGGACGGTTTTGCAACCATTGTTTTAAAAAGTAGGTGTAGATTTTATGGGGGCTTTTTAGACCATTGTTTTAAAAAAGTGGGTGGAAATTTAATGGGACTTTTTTACACCATTGTTTTTAAAAGTGGGCGGAAATTTTATGGGTGGGGTTGGAGGCCATTGTTTCTAAAAGGGTGTGGAAATTTAATGGAGGGGTTAGGGACCATTGTTTTTTGAAAAGGGGTTAGAATTTAATGGGTGGCTTTCACACCATTGTTTTTAAAATTGGGTGGAATTTTAATGGAGGGGTTGGAGGCCATTGATTTAAAAAGTTGGTTGGAAT
>JAPDSC010085328.1:21924-68202 GCA_026290005.1 Latrodectus geometricus | reverse complement strand
AAAAAACAACCTTTATAACAAAAAACTACATTTTAATTAAAATATTGATTCCACGGACCTTATTACACTAAGAGCAACTCTGGAATTTGTTAGAAGTGGTTGAAAATTAATCAAACTAATTCCATGACATGATGAAAGAAACAGAAAAATAGAACTTCCACTTGTTCCTATCAGACCGGATAAACAGGTAAGTTTTAATTAACATTTCCTAAGCTTTTTTTTTTTTTGGGTTTTACATCCTCATGCTCACCTTTGATGAAAGTTTAATTTTCGGGCAGCCTTGGGTATTAAATGTTATTTTACTGTAATAACTGTAAAAGTAAATTATTATGGTGAATTTTTAATTTAAGTATCAGTTAAATTCTTTGATGAATAAATTTATACGGTATCATGGATGTAATTTTGCCGTAGATAGGTAAAATACTTTCGTTACGTTTATTGATATCGATGCCAAATTCGAAGATAAATTAAGTATGGATAATTTAACATTTTTCTAATATTTCTTGAATAAAAATATCTAAAAAATTGTAAGATTAAAGTTATTTAAATGACAACAAACTATACACTATGCTATGCAATAATTGTGAAAATCAACACAAAGATATTTATTTTGCTTCATGTGTCTATAATGTACTATAATGTATGCAATAACTGCGTAAATTATTCTTACACACACACGTATATATATATATATATATATATATATATATATATATATATATATATATATATATATATATATATATATATATATAAACAAATACATATATATAATACAAATAGTAATAATAACAAATTAATATATAAACAAATAAATATATAAATAAATATTTGATTATTTTATGACCTCTAGTTAATATTAACAATTTTTATGGTGAAAATGCGCTTTAGGTCCCCTACTCTGCCAACTTGGCGAAAGTATGCTGTGGGTCCCGTACTTGGCGGGTTTTCAAAAATGCTGTTGCCATGGCGATAATGGAATACGATTTTTAACTGTTATAAACTAATTAGCAACCAATGAAAATGACCGATTTTTCAAACTGAAACTAATTAACGACCAATGAAAATGCTAAAAGAAAAAACCAATTAATGAGCATGCGCGAAAAAGGGCAAATTATTTCCTCCAGAGGTTACCATAAAGAGCTCATTAGGTATAAAAAAACGTCTGGTTTATCACGCTTGGTGCATTTATCGCCAAGTTGGCAGAGTAGGGGACCTAAAGCGCAGATTAATGATTTTTATTTCTTTTTATTTGTAACTGAGACTTTTTTTAGATAATTATTAATGATATTTTATTTATTGGGGTTTGTTTTTCGAGTTATACTGACCACCTAACAGGGATGTGTAATTCACAACCCAGCACCCTCGGTCGCTTAAGCAGATCTTGGCCCTCATATGTACTGTCTTTCCAATGAATATAGTAGTAGTAATTTTTGTTTTATATTTGAATCATGAATGCGGACATCAAAAATCCCTAAAGCGAGAAGCTTGTTTTTTAAATTAGCATGAAACATGTATGAATTTTTTTAGGAAAATTTATAAATGAAAAATTTATGAAAATTTACTTAAAAAGATTATGAAATTTCTTGTTTTACTCACGAAAATATTTTGTTTAGTTCTGGGAGTTCTTTTGCTTTATTTTAAATGTTCATGATATTATTTTACTCTTGTATTGTCATTTACTAACAAAATTTGAGAATATATTTTTAACTACAAACATCCATAAAAACATTGATTTTATTTAAAATATAAAAAATACTTGAAAATTCTATTGCAAAAATGTTTACTTTTGTACAGAATACTTAATAAGAGCTAAAATTTATGTAGTAAATTCAAAAATACATAAGCAAACATTGAAGCTAATCAAGTTCAGTATGCTTTTAAAGCAAAATTAGAATTGTATTTTTGCATTGTTATAAAAATAATTAGGATTGTAGCCCGCTTTTGTTGTTTAATAATGGTCAATATCACATGTTCGTAGTTTAATAATACACTTTAATACAGAATATATATATTTATTTACATATATTTTAGGTATTTAGTTCTTGAAATTTTACTAGGTTCATAAACATTGTGAGTTATACTTCTTACTTCTTTCAAGAATCAACAAATAAGTATAAAAGTATAAAGTATACAAATAAGTTGAAATAATATGTGAATGTATGTGATTTAAATATATTTTTGATGCAAATATTTCTTATTGTTGTAATTATAGTTATTCTTTGTTTATCCTTTACTATTGCTGATAGATTGTCAGAGGATAAAATCAATTGTTTCAAACTATAATCAATCTATGAGTTTTATAAAATATAACCAAATTAAAATGTCCCTAGTGATATCATTAAAAAATTTATAGATTCTTGATCCTTTAAAAAATTTGTTGATAGTAATGATTTCATCATTAAGATAAATTTCGTTAAATCATTGTTAAAAATGATATATTTTTACTTAAGACTTATTTTTATTATATTTCAAACTTAAGAATAGTATTGGTTTTAAAATAAAATATCTTTTTTAAACAAATCTCAATCTCTATAATGTAAATTAAAAACTGACGTAACTGCTATAATCACTTCATATTTTCTACGCATCTTATTTGTCCATTAAAATCCTTAAATTAATGAGATAAAATTGAATCTATATTAATACAAATTCAAAAAATGCAAGCAAAAAACTGGCTTAGATTTATATCCCATGAGTAAAATAGGAATAAGATTTTTCATTTAACTGTCTTTGGATGCATAGTATTCAAATATGACAAAAATTCATACTTTGCGAAGAAGGAGTAAACATTTTGGTCACAGTTTTTGAAAAATTGGTGAAGAATTATGAGGTTTGTAATATTTGACAAAAGAACATACTGACTTTTATAGCACGAGGCTGTAACGTCATAAAAAAATTCATATTTTGAAGCAAAATATTCGCATGTTTGAGGCTGGTAGCTTTGATACTATGTTTCTAATTAAAAAGAAGAGACATTGCAAACCAAACCAAAGATCTGAGTCAGAAATACGAATATTTTCACATTCAGAAGTCATCGTTGCAGTACATTGTTATTATCTTGAATACCAAAGCTGAGATAAAAGCGAACTAATCAATTAAGAAATTTCAAATAATGGCGTTTTTTAATCATATCTTTACTTGAGATTTCCTTTTATACAGTTACAAAAGCATAGATACAAGAGATTTCTATTATAAAATTTTAAATTTGCTTAATGTTTATACAGATACGAGAGAGAGAGTAACATCATATAAATAATAAAACTTTTAGTCCTCTCTGTCAGTTCAATTTTATAAAATTTTTAAAAATTTCTTTTTATTTCTACGTATCTATATTAGAAATGCAGCATATCTATTTATGAAATAAGCATTATTCAAATACCAATATATATATATATATATATATATATATACGTAATTAATTCCAATTTATAACATTTATTTCTTGGAATAGTTTCTCCAAATCACAATAATTCAAAAATTCAGTTAATATATTTCGTATCATTTATTTCGTAACTCGAAAAATAATATTCGTTATATATTATTTTTCAGGTACTAAATTCATTTAGAGTGATATCATTCTGATTCAAATTTAATTCAACTTATAAAGATACTAAAGTATGTTTTCATTAAATAAATTTATGCTAAACACATAAATTTATTCAGTTAACGCTCTTATTTAAATAAACCTGAAAAAGAGATTTTTTTCCATAAGCATATAGTTTAAGATAGTCATTATGATGGGGAGAAATATTTTATTGTCTTCTCAAGGAACGTTACACATACAGTATTATATATAGCCATTTTATTTTTTAATCCATTTTATACCGAAGAAGTTTTTTTTTTAATTTTTCTTTCTTTATTTTTGTATAATTTTATTCATATTGACTGTGAAATTTCACAGCTTTTGGTAATGCTGTTTCAAAAATTTCCAGCAAAATGATATTTTGCATAATTAGAGATATATTCCACATCCATCAATCTCTAACGATGTTCTTATTTGAAATCAATATCACGGTATACATAATAATGTAATTATCTATGTGAATAGTTACTCAGCTTACTTGGTGAAAATAAAAACACACATAATTGCTGTACTTCAAATTGACAATCTCTTTTCCCTTGATATTGAATATGCAAGTAGTGCTACAATGGTCAGTGATGTGCGTATGCATTGCAAAGCAAATGATTCGCATATCTAATAGCTGCATATAGATGATGTAAATTTGACATGATTTGTATGCTTCCATCAAGGTGTTGCATTTGGTTGACCAGCAGTTGAATACATTTAACACTCACATTCATTAACATTCAATTACATTTATAATATAACCATCAAAAGGAACTTACAATTTTTCTACAGACAATCTATCAATTTGCAAATGAACCTTACATCAGTTTGTAAAGGAATCCTGCATCTCAGTCGAAAGAACAGTTAAATAATTAGACTGGTTACCAATCTGGTCTTAAATTTGGTTGTGGTAGCTCTGAATCCACATTCAACTATTTGTAATAGTCGAATTAGCCTCTAAGTATAGAAGGAAACTGCAGAATGACAAGCAAATCAAATCTGTACTTCTTTAAATTTAAATCAAATTCGTAATATTTCAAAACTTTTTAATTTTTTTAGTTCCTTTTTTAATGAAAATATTTATTTCTTAGATTTTATCTCTTTGAATGATGCAATAATGTGACAACCCATTCACCGCGGAAAAAGTTTTGAGTAATTTATCAATTTTACTATACATTGAAAAGAAAGTTTTTTTTTATGAGTATAAGTATTTTTTGAAGTAGGAAGTAGATATTAAGTTAAATTCTTAAATCAGATCATATATCGGGTAAATTATTTTGTTAGCAAAAGTAATATGGTGTAATTGTAGTTCATGTCACGTATAATTATACGTTTCATTATGAAAAAATATATTAGTAATCAAATAATTAGAATAATAATTAAAATATTGCATTCAAATTTAAAAAATAGCGAAATTTCTGTAATTTTTAACCATTTTTAGAAATCATCTTGCATGATTGCCTTTCTGTTCAGAAATACATAAAAAAACAAAGAACAATTTATATCAATCAAAGATAATCATATATAGGTATTTTTTGCTGCTGCAAATATCAATTTTTTATTCAATTTCTGCAAATGAAGTTAACTCCTCAGTAAACCAATAACTTCCGTTGATGTGAAACAACTAGATTTGTCTTATTATAACTACCTGATGAACGGGAAGTAATTAAGTGAAAGAAATATTTACAGAATTCTGCATCAGGAACCGAACAAAGTGAAATATATCTTTAGAATATGGAAAAATATCTTCTAATTAATAATTTTTTATATTAATTAGAGATCAACTATCATAAAATATTTGTACATCATCAGTCTTTTAGAGTAACCTTTTCCCAATGAAATCATTCCTATTTCAAAATTACAACTTACAATTTAAAATACTCACCTGAGTGTTCCTTGTAATTTGTTTTAAATATAAGAATTGATGATACTCTGGTAGAGTTTCGAAAAAGAAAATTTCAGGAACAATATGATTTTGACAATTCATGCAGTAAACATTAAATTGTATTGAGATGTTAGAGTATCTTTCGTTATCAAAATATACTTTTGAGAAATAAGTGGCAAAGAAAATTGTCATAACTCTTCTGTAAATGCAACAAATTAATGATGATGATTATGTCGTGGCCATGAAATAACTGCAGGAGTCCTAAATGTGCCTGAAGCTGTCTAAGACAGACCCTGCTATCTCTGAAGCTTTGTTTGAAAAGAGTAGTTCTACTGTATTTTCTATGCCGATGTTAAAAAGCTTGGCTAGTATTGTTGGAAAGCTGAAGATGTGTTATGAAGACAATTGAGTGTTATACGGGCAATGAGGATAAAGCCCTTTATAGCTCTTTTGTCCATTTGCAAAAATTCTCATGCCTTTCAAGTGTTTTGTTCTAAATCTGGTTATTATAGTTGAGATGGTTCTGTCACTGTAACAAAGTAATAAAAAATGAAATAATAAATTCCATTATTAAAGTTGAATAACGGAATTCATTAGTTCAACAAAAATAGTCTTTTTTCATACCATATTCTACAAGCCAGTTTATTAATTTGTGTTGATAACAATGTCGTGGGATCATTTTCTTGAAATATTCATTAGTCATGCCTTATTTAATTTAAAACCCTCAAGGTCAAATCATTTAAATTTTAGATGGATTTTTAATTACTAAGCTTTCTAAGAATGAGTATGAAAATAATATATAACAGTTATTGCAATTTTGAAAAGGTGAATAATTTTGCAAATAAGGCAAATCAGCATGATTTAATAATTTTTTGCATTACATGCTGTCATGGTTGCAAGAGATACCAATCAATTAATTTCAAAAAGGAAACCATTTGGTATCAAAAATACCATCAAGAAATGAATGCAGTGCTAAAATTTTAAAATTGTTATTTAATTCAACCAGGATTATAATTAATGATAAAGCTTGCTATATTTAGTTTTCATATATGTGTCTACTATTTGCTTCATATTTGTTCAGTCATTTATTTTACATAAAGTGGAGATGAGAATTGTTGAAATTTAAGTAATTTTTGGTACTAAATAGTTTCCTTTTTGAAATTAAACTGCATATTCCGCAGTGATTGCATCAAGTATGTCACGATAATAAACTAAACAGATAACTTGCGGAAGATTATCAATATCGTGATTTTTTTTTCTAACACAATAAAAATCTAATACTCTAATCTATCTTGTTTACTTATAAATATGCAAAGTTTTGAAAGCTAAATTTTTGGTTCATAAAACTGTCTTTATATTAAAGAACCATAAACAACATGAATGAAGCCTGTTGGCGTTGTGATAGAGTTTCGTACTTTTAAGGCAAAGGTCTTCGGGATGGACAAAGTCCACTTAACATTTCAGACCTTCAGTTTGTTGATAAAACTGAGTACCATGCATATTTGGAAATTAAACACTAGGGGTTTATCTTTAAGCTGATCACGTAACTAGGACATTTGCTTTCGACCCCAGGGCCCTCGTTCAGGAATAGATATGGGCTCTATCGGCCTTAACCAATAGAGCTCTCGTGTCACTGAGGTTGGTTTATATAATAGTTCTTTTTAAGATAATAATATTCATCAAAAAATAAATTTATTGATTTAAATGGAGGTTTTATGAATCGAGCTTATTATTCCAAACATCATATGATTTATAAAAATGTATCTTCCAAATTTCATATGTTCAGGAAATCGGAATATAATAGCTAAATTTGTTATTTGGTTATATATTATTTATTGGTTTGCCTTTAATGTAACGGATTTGTTTTTGATAAGAGTCTAAGTGAACACATATTGGGATGGTACTAACGAAAGACGAAACTGAGTAATTACTTCTATATGCTTCTAAGAGAAATTTATCGATACATTTCTGGCATACTTCTTTGCTATCCATGACAGGCATGGAATAATTCTTTATTTCACAAAAATGGACATATAATTCACTTTGATTACATTTGGTCATTTACTTCTGAGCTTAGTAAAAAAAAGTAAGAATAAAAATTTACATTCTTAAAGAAGATAAAACTTTATAACAGGAAATTGATTAATTATTTAAAATTTATCTGAAAATATTTGCTTCAAAAAACTTTAAAGCAATTCATTGTTTGGCTTTATATAGAACTCAAAACTCCAAATATTTATTTAACATTATTTATTTGGATTTATTGCTGAAATGTAGCAAACATGCAGTTGTCAGACGTACCACTGAATTCTAATACAAAAGGAAAAAGTTCTGAAATATATTATGCAAATCTTTCGAATTGCAGACCCCACATTTACATTAAACTTAGTTCCTGCATAGGGAAAACGATTCTAGCGTTTTCGAAAATCAACGAATTTTTTATTTTGTTCGAGAAATCCGTAATCACTGTAGAGAATTCACAACACGGAAGGGGGCCGCTGCTCTGTCTCCTACGAGGTATTTCATTTATTTGTTTTTAGCAAAGAAGTTTTTTTTTCCTTGTCTTATTTTGGGTCCCTTGGTTGTCGTCGGAAACTAGCCTTACATCGATTTCCTATAATTTGCCCTCGGAAACAAATTTTCTGTTGTTGGCGGCGAGATAGTTTTTCTATGTTCCTGGTAGTTGTGGTGAATTACTCTTCTTTTCTATTTTTCTCCTAAGTTCCGAAAATGCAGATTGATTCTTGATGCTGTAGAGAAAAATTAATAGCCTTCGTAGTTTTTTTATTGTTGAAAAAAGTGTATAAAGAATGAGGGCCATTTTTTTCTGTGAATTTCATTTTCTTCTTTCTCTTAGTTAGAGGAACACAGAGAATTTAGCTTAGAATACAGTTTCTATCACCTTTAACTAGTAATATTAAGGGAATTCAATTAAACTATTATGTAACATTTATGTTTAATTACATTTTATTGACATAATATGGAAATTCAATTGTAATTTTTATTAAGGAATTCATAAAAACATTTGATTATAAGTACTTTTAGAGAATTTTTTGTAATAAATACTTTTTTTCTGCTAAAAAATCATAAGCTTTGTTTAATAAATCAATGATTGTGTACTGAAATAATAGTTCACTAAAAATATTGATGAATGGTGCTCACAAAAATAAAATCTTTATTAAGAAGACTATTTTTTGTTCACTTAATTCAGCTGAGGACAATAAAAAATGCAGGTTTGATAATATTATCAACATTATTGTATTTTATAATAATACATTTAATGAAATGAATAATTCTTGATTAATTTATAGAAGCCTAGAAAATAATTTACTAATACGTTCCCTTATATTCAAGAATATAAGGAATTTTAATCTCGATACCGATGTTGACGTGTTAGTTATTCTTACAATTGTTATTATAGAAATGATTAAATGTAATAAGTATTTTCCTTGACACAATAGTTTGAAAAAAGGATTTAAATGAAAAGATTTTAATGAAGTTTAATAAATGAGCATTTACAATTTAATGCTACTTTTGTATTTGCTTTAATTTTTAAATTTTACTATGTAAAGTAATACAACATAACATAACCGTAATAATATTTCAGTAGTAAAACATCCAATGGTATTTTCAAATATTTGTTACCATTCATAAATAAACATATTTGATATTTTCTTTCCATATTTAAATTTAATTAAAGCAATAATTGTCTACTTCTTTTGTATTTTATCATACCATATCTAATTTGAAGACATTTATTCAATTTCCATGACCAGTAGTTGATTTTTATCATTTATTCAAACCAGTAATAAACTTGCAAGTTATTAGTTTATTGTTTCCAACGAATCATTACTAAGTTTATTTTGTATAAATCAAAATATTTTATGTCTTTTACTTAAATATTTACGATTACTATTTTAGTTCTAAGACAGTAAAAAAATTCTATTGTTTTCAGTCTTTAACTTCCAGTGACATTCATTTTGAAGTCTTTTATTCGTTTGTGAATTGCATTTATAATTTTTAACAACGCAGGTCTTCGATTAATTGATAAACAACGACTTAGTACACATAATTTAAAAAATAATCAGTTTTCAAATAATTATATCACAATGCAATAAAATTCAATGTATCCAAATCACAAAAATAAAACATGCCTATAAATTACAAAACTCTAAATATATAAATAATTTCTTATTCATATTTCTACTCTATAAAGTTATATTGGTAATTTTATTTTAATTTCGTATGAAAAAGTATGTTAGAAATATTACAATAAAATAGAAATAAGTTATGATTATCTATTGAAGTCCGTTACTTAGTTTCCTGTTGATATTTTACATTTAAAAGAAAATTTTAAACTTCTAAATAAATATCAGCTCTTAATTACACATATCGTGTGATTAGTGATTAGTCAGGATACAAAAATGATTTATAAATATTTCTTTACTATCAGGAGTTAGTATGTATTTTAAATTATATACGGATGATTTGATGAAGATTTCCTGAACATTGAAACCTTTCTTTTGAGTAATATCATGAAAAATAATAAGAAACTACCAAAAACTAACTCTATAAATTGCATGATTAAACTACAAAAAAAATGAAAAGATCAATTCAAGCATTGAACATCATAAATACAAATTAAGAAACATTAAATATGATATTTTTGTTCATCAAGAAAAAACACGACAAAATGTTTATGTGTTTTTCTGTTTAAAATAATTCACATCATTTAAAGAATGAATTTTTTTTACTCAAAAACAATAGAGTTCAATTTTATTTCTTCATCTAAAAAATTTCATATTGTTTTTCTTAAGTTTATTAGTATATTTCTAATAATATTTTTTTCATACGGCACTTTGAATAAATTTAATCAAATATTTGCTTAGTTTTAAAATTTTGAATTTTAACTATAATCTTTGATAATCAGTTAAATTATACAATTTATATTTAATTTTATAATGCATATAATTTTTTATTTAAATCACTAGTCCAAAATTTTTATTTAAATGTATTTACTAGTTACTTCTTAAATATTAGGAAAGTTTAAAAACGCTTAATATAAAGCAAAGGTTTCTATTTCAATAATTCATAAATTTGAATATAAAGATAAAATGTATATACTATTATCATTTAAACAAAATATATTTTTCAAATATACAAAAGAGAAATACTTAGACTAAGATCAATATTTGCATATAAATGAAACTTTTCTAGAATAGTGAGAAAAAATTCATTTGCCTTATAGTATAATAGAAATTTTGAGATCTGCTAAACTTGGTTTTTGAAAATCTTTTAAGAGGATATCAAACTCTAGAAAATGAACTTCAAAATAATTTAGGAATCTCCTCATGGGTTGAGAAAGGTTAGGTAAATTCATCGAATAGGGTTTAGGCCGTAAATATGAGTGTTGGCAAATCGGATAATAAAATTCTATATTTTAAAAGTAAAAAGTTAAAGCACTTAATAATAGAAAAATTTTCAATTAAAATCATTTTACTCATTTACTAAAAATATTTTATTATATGCTTTTAAAAATTAAGTTTCAAAGTTTTAATTATATGTAGATAATATTTATAATTTACATACACATATTATCTTATAATTTTCATCAATGCTACAGACATTAAATATTATGTCATCAAATGCTTAAGCACTTTCAATTTATGACGAAAAATATTGAGAATTCTGTAATTCTAGCATGGTATAATCTACTTCATGACAAAATTTTAATTATTTTGACAATTTGATAATTTTACTTTGATAATTTGATAATTTAATTTTTTTCTGGTGACATTGATTTCATTATATTTTTTTAAAATTTTTTTATTGAATATGAATAGTGCTTAGTAATTGAATAATTCCTTTTTAAAATTAAATTTCAATGAAAAATTTTCATATTATATATCATATTATCTGTAGCAAACTAAGAATTTTATTCCTTAAACATCTTTTCTCCGTTTCAGTATGAAAAATAGTGTAAAGGACTAAAATTTCTTCCAGGTACCTCTGAAATATTCTGAGTTAATTTGATGTTTAACTTTTAGTATTAAAGCTCATTACATATAATATAAGCTATGAGAAATCAATCTCTTAGAAATTTTTATTTTATTTGTTTAGTTATTATTAAATTATTAAACAATTTCATAATTACATAAAAATTTTTATTTCATCATTTGATAAATTGCGGTTATATAATTTTGCGATCAAAACCTGGCAAATTTTTTTAAAAAGGAAGAAAATATATTTTGAATAGAATACTTTAATTAATTTTTATTTTATTAATGCCAAATAACTAAACAAAATATATGTAAAAATAACTTAGCATTAATTTGACAATGTTGTTGTTATCTCTTAAATATTGAAAGGTAGAAGATCAACATAAATAAATTAACTGAAAAAGACAGAAATTATTTCCTGCTATTTGATTTTTTATTAATATATTCTATAAGTATACGATTAGTTATGGAATAAATAATAATTTTAAATGTTATGAAGTGAAGGATTTCGTTGATGTGAGATTTCAGGTTTATTTTTATAAATATAAGTTAAAATATTTATCAATTTAAATTTAAATAATTAAAGAAAATTTACTATACATACTAGTTTACTAATATAAAAATAAAATTTATAAATAAATTTTTGGGACAAAAGAGTAAAGTTTATTTTATGATAGACTATGATTAAGTTTTCCATACAAAGAAATCTTTTATAATAGTCTCTCAAGAAAAAATAATTTCTAAGTGGGTTGGTTGGTTGGATTTTATGGCGTAAGCTCCAAGAAAGGACATGCTGTGCCAAAAATTCTAAGTGGGCATTATAGCAAACTATATCATATAGCTCTCATGTCACTTATGCAAAAATTTTATTGAAGAAAATATTTTTAGTGACAATTAATATTTACAATAATTGATTTAATATTTACGCTATTTTTAAGGGAATAATAAAATATTTATATAATTAAACTGCTCATAAAATTTCATTGTTAAGGAAAATAATTTTTTGCTATATATTTATTCAGTTTACTAAATTTATTATTTTGCGAACTAGTGCAAAACGAATATATTTCTAATATTAAAATACAGTTTCGAAATAAATATTTATTAAGTTATTAAATGATGGTAAAAAATGAGACTTATATACATTTAATATTAATAACAACAATGAGGAAATAATAGTGAAATAAATTACTTTTACAACCTCTCAACATTTTATAAAACAAAAATATTATTCTCATATAATAAAACTTATAATTTAAATAACAAACAATAAAAGAAATAATTTAATTTAGCGATATTGTATCTTATGTTATTTTTTACAGTTTTAAGAAACTTTCTCTTATCCTCTTATTAAAAATCATTCTTAAGAAACAATTTCAAAACCATATCGAATATTAGAATTTTTTATATAATTTTGCTAATTATACACTGCTGGCGGCATAAAATTAAACAACTAGATGGAAGCATTAAATCATAAAATTTGAATATTCGTTTGTGACGATGAGGTAAGCAAATAATTAAATTTGCAGTGCAAATGTATATCATGCTGCAAATGATCGCCAACATGAAATAATTTTTTAAAGTATTTTTTAAAGTAAAATTTTTGAGTATTTCTTATTTTTGCTTAAGCTGTTAAACTATGCTCCTTAGAAGTTATTGAGCATTTTTCGAACAAGTTTCTGAGTTCGACCGATGAAGAATAGTAGCCATTAAGGATTGATAATTTCCTTTCAGAGAAATCAGTAATCGTGTTGGATGAAACCAAGCAACTACGATGCAAATATATGACCACTGAATGCACGAGCTGACTGGATCGATCGCACCCACTTCGTTGCACCACTGTACTTGATGACAGACATACTTTGCTACAGGAGTGATGAATCACTCTGCCATATTGCGAACCATACCACAACAAATTTAGTCTGTTGGGCATCATTCGTTGTACACTCATACTATTCGGTGTCATTATCAGCTAGCTGAGTGAAATATCCTTTAGGGATTCATTGTTTCGAATACCCTTGACTTACAACCTGAGACGCTTACGTGACTAGTGTTCCTAGGAATGACGCTCATGGACAACGGAATATAACGACATTGTTTTTACATAAGTAAATACCGCTTAGGCCTGCATCAATATGATGGTCGGATTCAAGTCTTGAAAACCATGGGAAGAATCTGCTGAACTGTTGTGATATTCATCGACTTACTAATCCTGTACCTTATAACATGGTATGGAATGGCATTTGATTTCGACTCCCAAATCCTTTAAGCACTCACTGCCAGTAAACTGAACAGCCGGTGCTGCATCTCAAAAGTGTTGGGATTTATGGTCTTCCCATAACTTCAACACTTGCCATCTACTATATCCCAATAAAATAATACGGGACCTACTCGGCATGCAATGTTCAAGAATTCTTGTTTATTCAATGTTCAAGAATTGCTTCTTTAGCCTGCTCGTTCTCCTGATATATTTCCAATCGAAAGTGTAAAGTCATTTCTTGTGCAACATCTGTCCCGAAATACATCTCTTCCCCTCCCCCCTGCTACATCTAAATAACTTTGGTAATACATGGAAGCTCCATGAATTGCTATATCAGAAAGAAACATTCAAACATTGATTCTATGTTAAGCCTGTGGTAGTGCTTATAGCCAACATTTATGGCTGTATTAATTATTAATCTAATCATCATCCACATTTCATACATCAGTCTGTAATTTCAATAATTCGATCCTTGTATAACGATAATTGGATTTACATTGTATTAACTAAATAAACTAAATTTTATTTGGATTATTGTTTTAGTATAGTATTAAAGTGTGTTTGTCAATATTATCATTCATTATTGAATGTTTAACTTGTCTCAAAAATAAAATAAAGAAAATTGACCCTTTCAGTTTCTTTTTTAATGTTAGAGGAAATCTATAAAAGGAGAGTTTAATATTTATAAATGAAAGATCAAATGTAAGAGAATATATTTAACCATAAAAGTGAAAGTATTTATTAAATGAATCTTACAATGAGTTTATTATAGAAACATCTCTCTTTTGTCTTTTTTTATTTTTTAAGAAGAGCATTAAGTCGAAGAAAAATGCTTAAACTAATTTAACTAAAACTTTTTTCTTATTTAAGATTAATGTTTTTTTATGTATTTTTTATGTTTTTTAATCATATTTTTATAACCTGAAATTACAGTACAATATAATTTAATGTATCGTTTTTACAATTAATTAAATTATATAACAAACAAAATGACTTAGAAGAGAACTTGTATTAATATCTTGAAGAGCAATTTCAATCCTCCAGCAATCAATTTTAGTTAACTTCTGTATTTGACTTCTTTCTCCAATTTTATGTTGTGTATAATTGCATGTAAATTTTTAATAAGCACGTGTCATAGCGTCTCATTAGTTTTTGTCATTCTATATAATTAATATATAAAATGCATTTTCTAAATATTTTATATGTCCGTTATATCAAGTAACTATGCTTAACAATTGGTTAATTTACATGTAATGAGCCCCTAATCAAAATTTTCAAAATTGGATTAGATGCATTCTTAGTATTGGTGTCCTTCCTTCTTGTGTGTATGTAGGTCAAAAGATAAGATATATAAAGAAAGATAAAAGATAAGATATATTCAATTATTTTATATTATTTAATATACATTTGTAATAATGTATTCAATTTTTAATATAACTATATAAACATTTAAATCCTACCTTAAATCTAATGTACCAAGTAATTATCTTTATTATAAGTGAAATAAATCAAATTAAAAATAAAATTAAAACTATTAGGAAAATAAAATGAAAGAGATGAAGCGAAACAATTCCAAAAGCTTAGCGATAATGAAATTTAATAATGAAATATGTTAAATCAGATTTCAATTTCAATCGTAAATTTGATTTTCATTACATATTCTCTCCACTCTTAATAAGTGATGCCATTTCTGTGTACTTGATTTACTGAAATCAAATGACGATCAAAACAGTGGCGCCATCTTTCCATACCGTTTGTTCAACGTAGATGTCCCAATCTGAGAATAAGCAGGTGATTCACGGTTATCGTCTAGAATTCCAATTCCGCGAGATACGAGATATACATGATTGATGATTCCCTCCATTCATGGGGAAGAATCAATCGAGGAATACCCATCCTATTAAGATTTCGAGCACATTCTCGAAGTATTTGCTTTGATTTCGGATTTGTCATTATTGGTATTATTCTGAGATATAAGTGCGATCCGAATTAGGTTTACGAGATATTATTGATAAATTTGAAATTGATTGGGAATTCGAAGAATTTTCTATTATTGAAAGTCGTTATCTTTAAATTTAGTTTGATAACTATAAAGAAGGGTATTTGAGCTCAAACAAAACCTTTTCTTGATAAAATATTAAACACCACCAGATATTTTTGTACTATTAATTACATATTTTAATAATTGTATATTGCTTATAATAAAACAATATTCAAACAGTTATCTATTGTAATCATCCGAAATACTCTTGATTTCTCAAAAAGTTTTAATATTTAAAATAAATATAATGAAAATCGTCACATTCTTGGTGTTATACATTTTATAGAGTTTTGACTTCCTTTAAAATTTTCGATGAATAAATAAGAATAATTACTACAAATTTGAAAACTTTAAAATTAAATAAATTTTAATAATCTAAATGTTGTTTGATGAAACTATGATAATATTGTGATTGAAGATTTTATATAAAATATCTAAGCATTATTTTTTGTTGCGATTTTTCGATCATATTTTGTGGCCAAAACATTTTATAATTTTTATGACATAAATTATTGAGATATATAAACAATATTGTACATAATTAATAGATAAATTTATTAATACGTTTTACAAATTCTGGTTTTTGAAATTTTATTGAAAAAATATAATTAGTAAAAACTAGTGGCTTTATTTAATAAAGAGCTTACAGTATAATGAAATTACAATTTTACTACAAATATATTTTTAGACATTTATAATTAATAGTTTTGATCAAAATTATTGACAAATTAAGATATTGTTGAGAACATTGTACATTTTCTTAATTGTTGACTAAATCTTCTTCTTTGTTTCTAAATATTCGCTGCATAAATTTAATTTTTTTGAGGAATATCTTTTTGAGAATACTATTATTTCTACAGCTAAGAAACAACGTGATAACATTATTATCTTCAATTTCAAACATTAGAAAAAAATAATTAGATAAATAAACTTTAAGTAAATAGTATTTATGATATTTTAGAATACAATGTTTAATATAAAAAAGGTAAATATACTGTAACCAGTTCTTATACAAGAGGATACTAATATAGGTTGCTTCTGTGGGCTTTAGATCAACAATTCATGATACAATTCAGCAGAGTGTATTTAAAAATACCTTATGAAAGCTTAGAGTTGAGACTACAAAACAAGTAGTTCTGATTGTATATTGAGAGCTAAACTATATAACAGATTATTTAGAGTCTCAAATAACAAAAGAATAAAATCCTTACCATAGGTTTAAATCATATGATATTGTCATATGCAGTGTAATATCAAAGCTTAAATAGCGCAAATGAAAAATAGATATAGTTAGAGAATATCTTGAATAACTTCTATTGGTCAACTGCATTTCTTTGAATTTGTCAAAGATTGGAAGATGCTTGTGCTTGTGTTTGGAATTATAGTATCATAATTACAATCCTACTTTGCTTGCAGTACGATTATAATTTGATCTTCAAAGATTTGATATGATTTCTTTGTTGAATTTTTGTAATTAGTAATAGTATTTCAGAAGAAGGGGTGGTTTATAGAGATGTGATTAGCACATTCAGTATTCACTTCTATTGTCTCCTACAGGCACTGAACTTAGAATCCATTTTCCTACTAGTTTATCATAAACCTTATTCAGAGAGGGTTTTCATTAAGTTTCTTGCAAGCTTGTGAAATCCTTCCATAACAATCATGGTATACTAAGCTACCTTAATTGGACACACATTTCACAAACTACCTAGAATGCTAAATTAGACATTTTACATGTTGATCTGAAAGACCGTTTGCATTTGGGTTTAGAAATGCTTCCGTATTTAAGCTATCTAGTACTACACTATCTAGTACTTCCTGCATTTACTTAAATGCACTGCAACAAAGCTTAAATGATACTACTTCAGTTTTACATTGTTCTATATATTTAAAAGTTAAATCACAATAATGTGTAATAAAATACTTAATTTTCCTCTCAAAATTTGCATTTCTTTACTTTTGTAATTTTACTTACATGATTTTATATAGAAAGAATGAAAAATATTTTCCATCATATTCCAATAAAACTTTGTCAATAAAATTTTCCCAACTCAATGAATTATTTAAATAGTTTCTAATTCTTGTTGCAGCCATTCTACAAGAATAACTGGAAAAAAATAATAACGTTAATTTACTTTTATTCTTATTTATTAACAATATGAATTGCATGAAAGTTAGCTATTTGAGAACAAATTTAAAAATTACATTAAAAATAAATCCACTGAAACCAATATAAAAGAAACTTAAAATAAAGCAAATATTTGGAGGGGGAAAAATAACTTTATTATACATTATTTATACTATGAGCTAATTTAGGAAAATAATTCGAAGGATATTTTGATCTAAGTTAACTTTCATCAATTTACTCTTTAGGTTTTATTCATCACTATCTGGACATTTTTAAACCATTAGGACTAATTAATTTTGTTTTACAATATAAAATGAATTTCAAACTCATAAAAAACCGAATCCAATATGGGTATCAAATTTATGAATTACTAAACTTCACTTTTCAAATATTTGTTTCCGATTAAGTCAGTTTTATGTCGAAATAATCGGGTTTAATTTAAAATTCTTCTAGTTGATATATTTAGTTTACAAACCGACATATTTTTTTTTATTCTAATTGGAACTCATTTATAATAAGGAGAAATAAATAAAGACGAAATTGCAAAAATTAACTAAATAAGTAATTTTTGTAATTTTGATATTTCTATTTTTAGGAAAATGTAATAGCAAAATTAAATCAAAGTATTAAACTATACAAATTTTATGATTTAAATTCAGAAATTTTTTTTTAACATGGAACTGTATATTTATGTGTAATATTAATAAATATTTAATAAATAATAAAATAAGGAAATGATTATATTTAAATTTTAAACTTAGACATTCATTTAGATAATTCTAATCATCAATAATTCTTTTTTTTTTTTACGTAAAAATATAAAATGTTTTGATGGGTTAAATGCTTTTAGATGAAATTTTTTTCATGTTAACATTACTTTTATTAAAATTTTAACCGTAAATGATCATAGACTTCAAGTATTAACCATAAAATTGTATTTAAAAATCTGTTATTTTTATAGTTTAGTTTTCATTTTAACGTAAAATATATGTGTCCATTTCGTCAATAAATGGAATTCCTGAAATATTTCACATTAAATTCATTGATTGTATTTCTGATAATCTACATGTAATAAAATCTTTCCTTTGCGTCATAAAAGTTTTAAATTATTTCATTTTATTTCGCTGGAATGTGATTAAATAAATTTTTTAATTGGATAACATTAAAAAAATTACGAAATTTAAAGAAATGTTCTTTTTATTAGGAATAGTAGTTTAAATTACATTTTTAATTTTCTTGGACATATAAAATATATATTAACAAATATTAGTTTCCCTTTAAATAAAATTTATAGTAAAGCTTCGAGAGTTTAAATTTTATCAAAATAAACACGAACTGTAAAATTTTCCTTAAATTTCTATAAGTGAAAAGTAGTGTTAGAGCATTACTTGAATTTATACATCAAATAGATTACTTTTAGAAATGCCATAGACGCATCAAATAATGTTTCCCTGACAGAAAACGGATTTGAAAATCAGTTTTATGTCATGTAAGCTGTATTTGAATAACGCGCAAAATTCTTTAGAAGTTAGAGATTTAGGAAAAGAGTTCTGAGCCTTTCAGACTGGATTTGCAGAGTCCAAAGACTTTAAAATATTGACGAAAGTTTTCAGGAAAGTAAAACTTGCACAGATCTAGGAAAATATATGCATTCCATTGAAAATGCAAACAGTTCTGTAAGCAGATACGCGTTTTTGAATTATTATTATATATTATTATGAAAAGCAATGCTCAAATTTATATATTAAGGAATAATTTTGACACACACTAGAAGTTATTTAATTTTAGCTATTAAGCAAAAATCAATTTATGTATGTATAAATGGAGAATTTCTTTAGAAATTAAATAATTACAAATGTGAATAGAAATAATGATAAAACAAGTAAATAACAACATATAAATTTACTTAAATCTCATTTTATTTAACATAATATTTAAAGTTACTGACACATAAATTCAGCTGTAATGGAAATTGTATAACCAATTTATACCTTTCATTAGTGAGACTTTTTGATCAAAATATGTGTATTTAAATATTTTTAACTTTAAATTTAACAACAAAATAAATAAGCAAGCAATCATTTCAACGAAATAAATTATAATGTTTTTATCAATGTTATGTTTCACCCTAAATTTGGATTATATTTTTATTGATTAAAATAGAAATCATTTTTAAAATCAAAGTTAAATTTTCTGCTTATAGTTCCGATTTGGGAATGTTTTGCAATATTATTGATAGCAATTTGTATCCATGCATTGCATAACATGTTGAAATTGTTGTAAATTTCAATATATCAATTAATA
The DNA here is from genome assembly GCA_026290005.1 of Latrodectus geometricus. Taxonomy (NCBI): domain Eukaryota; kingdom Metazoa; phylum Arthropoda; class Arachnida; order Araneae; family Theridiidae; genus Latrodectus; species Latrodectus geometricus. The sequence goes on along the minus strand of JAPDSC010085328.1, from coordinate 48,014 downwards.
ATTACCTTTCTTGTACATCTGTTAATTACTTCCGAATAGATTGCTGTGAGTTGTGTTATAATTCAAGTTATTTTGGATTTTTACTACTATCGGAATTTTCTCTATATTTTGTATTAATGCAACTTTTTAGAATAGCTTGGAATAATGTAACACAAAATCATCATACATTTTGTTCAATAAACTTTCGAATAAGTTTGTTGTCTGTAAGTTAAATTTATATGTTTTAAAAATTTTTAAAATCTCAACTTTTCATGGTATAATTTAATTTCTGTTACTGGTGATCTTTTTCTAAATCACTAATTTATTTTATTTAATTTGTTCATTTGTATCATAGAAGGAAAAATGAAATATTCATTTTTTGTAACTAAAGGTTTGCAATTGTGATATATATTTAGCTATAAATAGTTTTTGTTAATGAAATTACTAGATACAGCTAAATTGTTTGTAATTTTGAATCGCAATTTAGTATCTGTTATTTCAATTAAATTCCTGGACTAATTAAATTCTTTCTTCCTTCTGATTTCTTAATATATATAAGTCATATCAGCACCAGACTCTACTAGACTCATATAACGTGAAAAGTTTCAGACATAACAGAAAATTCTTCCCCTAGCATATTAACACAGATAATAAAAAATTGTAATAAAAATTTAAATTTGGAAAACTTTAAAAGTTAAGATCTACTGAATTGTTACAATATTTAAACAATAGTTTACATATAACAAAATTTCAGTATAATAATCCACCTATATGCCTAAGTTTGAAAAATTTATTCGCGCTAAAATGTTATGTAATGTTATTCGCGCTCAAATATCAAAATGTTTCTTCCTTTATGAGCTTTTAACATACATAAGTTTTATCGGTGCAATGATATTCGGCAGCCAGACTTAAATAATCTAAAAACTTCCCAACATAATAACGAAATCTTTCCCTATTAAATTGTGACGTATATTAAAAATTATAATACAATTTGACATTTTTTAAAAGTTAGGAAGCACTGAGTTGTTATAATATTCAAACAATCGCTTACACATAACAAAATTTCAATGTAAGAATCCTGTTATATATTTGAGGTCGAAAAATTCATTCGAAAGCTTTTCTCATTTTGAAAGTAAACCAAATGTCATGAACACTTCTAACTAGTATTTAAAAGAGAAACCCATATCCCTTCTTCTTTATCGTGTTACTAATTCTCTTCTTGGGTTATCGGATAAGTTCTTGTTTATCAGGTCATTCTAGCTCAACCGTTAAAGAAATTGATCCTGATTCATCTTTCTTGATTCAGTATCTTTTATATTAGTATAGTGGAGTCTTGATGCACTTACATTGGAATGAGGTTTAAAATTATATGGTACCAGCTGCAGTACCAATCTTAAGTAAATTTTGGTCCAAATTTATTTTTTTAAAAAAAGTCACTGAATGCATTAAGTAGTTCCGAGTCTTGATAATAGAGGAAAAGAAAGGGATTGAAATTACAAAATAAGCCGCTCTTTTAAATAATACTTTAAATAATAAGTTCAATAAATGCAATTACAAAATACATAGAAAATTTTTTCAAATTAAATTTAAAACAAAATATAATTTAAAGCATATGAAAAATATTTCATAATTAATTTTTTGATCAAAATTTGGTTAATGAAATAAAATTTAGTTTTAAGAATTGAAAAATTTAATTATCTGCTTACAATTTTATCATAAATTAAAATAATATTATATGTAAATATAAAAACGCTTTGCTGCAAGACATTCCCTAAAAAGATTTTAACTATATCCTTGAATAATTCAGATCTAAATATTTTCAGTAGCTAAATAAAGTGTTAATAGGGAATGAATTATTTGGAAAACATAAGTTGCATAATTATAGTATTAAATAAATGTGCATTTTCTGTTTCAAATCTAGTTTATTCTTCGTTATTCAAAATTAGAGAAATTTTATAACTATAACTCCTTAAATACTTCACCAAAATTATTCCTGGCAAATAAGTATTTACATCAAAAACTAATTTTACATTAATTTTGATAAATTTAAATTTAAGCTTTTCCTGAATGCTTTCTTATTGTTTGACAAGATTTATGATCACATTCTAAGCAACGTTTGCTATATTTCATTAATTCTCACCAATATGTTAAATCATCTTGACCACAAGAAACTTTCCGGACAACATAACACTATTTTTTATGATAAATTAGCATTGTAATTATAGATAAATTACAAATAATTTGTTGTTATTCCCACAAAATATTTTTTATAGTGAAAATATCAAAATTAAGATTGATCAAGAATCTTCACATTTTGTAAACGTAAGTTGAATTCTTTTTTACTTTGGGTATTTATTCCACAGTTATTGTAGCGAAAACAATTCCAAAACATAAATCTTTCCTTCCATTTAAATGTGATATGACGTGAAAGAAAATATTGATATTTATTTGTGTTGAACAAATGGGTTGTAATGTTAATTTTTTTTCTAATTAAAGAATTTATTAAATGTGCTTTAGCAAAAAGTTTTTACATTTTTAGTTAATTAGTAATAGTTGTATGCAGTTCTATTCACAAAATAAATTATGGAAGTCAAATATTTCTAAAAATTTCATACCATCATTTATTTGTAAATATTTTCCTTATTTTGAGTTAATTACACAATTTTGGAGCACTATAGGAAAAAACACCTAACATTACAGAATTGCTATGTTTACCTATTGTCCGAAAAAATATTTCGGTCTTCGCCGAAGCAAGAAAACTAGAAAGAAAACAAGAAGCCTATATCTGAACAAAAGCTTTTTATTTTTACATATAACTTCTTTATCCTCATTAAGTTTTTCTAAATCTTACTGATAGTGCATCTTGTAAGAAAAAAATTAAAAAGAATTCTTTAAGGACTTTGAAGTAACCAAAAATAAACTTTCGAATAAAAAAGAGACGACGAGAGAATTCTAAAGGGAATAAACTAAGAGAATTGTGGCCATTTTAAAACTTTTGAAGTTCTCATGGAAAGTCTTGTTAATATGATATGTTTTTAAAACTGGGAAATCACAATAAATTCGTAGATTATTTACACTAAAAAAAATAAGCAAAATTTTCAAAATTGAACAGGTTTGAGATTTTTGATATTAATATATGCAGCCGTAATGTTTCTCTCTCTCAAAAAAATGGTTATGACCTTTATTTTATAATAAGAACAATTCATAATTAAATATTAATCAATCAAATACCTTCGAAAACAAATATTTAAATATCTTGTTCAAATTGAATTTTTCAGAATCCATTTGAACAGTAAATTTTACATAATTAAATATTGCTAATTTTCTCTTTGCAAATTTGTTTTACTTTCAAATACATAAGTTAGTTTAAAGCCTTTTAAAAATTGCCATAAGATTAATATTGTTTTAATTTAAGGGCTCTCTGTTATTCAGGTTTAATAAAAGATATACCATTTGACAGACTTTACCGTTTCAAGACGAAAAGTATGAGTGTAAGAATATCCAAAATCCTAAGCACTCACACCAATCTAATCACTAGACTGGCTCAAAGAAATATTTTAGTAATTCACAATATTTTAGTGATAAACAATATTTTAGTAATTCCCAATATTTTAGTGATAAACAATATTTTAGTGATTCACAAATTTTATAAGTAATTATATTTCTTCTCGCGTTTGGAAGCTTACTCTCTTTTACAGATACCCTCTGTTTCACTATGTCATTTCTTTACTATAGGTTTTTAAATTAAATCACTCACGGACTTTGTTGTATCAAACTTAAGTAGGGTAGCTGATTTTTCTAAATGATAATAATTTGCAGACATTTGTAAAAGTATAGTGAAAATTTAGTTTTGTTTAACTTTTTTAAATGTTATTGATGCTTTTCAGTACTTTATATTAATTTTCAATAGGCAGAATTAAGTTTAAAAAACTACTTAAAAACACTATTCAAATTTTGAAAACAAAGTAAATTTATAAATAATACGAATAAAAACATTTAAATGACAGCCATTTTTTGTAGAAAAAAATAGATTTACTTAAAAAATTATTAAATTAATATATTTGTAAAAAAAAAACTTTATATCCAAAGTATAAAATTGTGTTGTTGAAAGCGAGTTTATTAAAAGCTGAAACTATTTCTAACAATGAAAGATACGAAATAAAGATAAATTTATTATATTTAAGAACAAACTTTGTGAATATTCAGAGGAAGAAAATTTTGTTAAATTGAAATTTTGAAGAAAAAAAATCGACAAAAAATACAAAGCTCTGATTTTTATTGTTTTCGAAGAATGGTGATACCAATCTTCTTATGCTGATAGTAAAATGCTTTGTTAGCGTATTCTTTTTTATTTCACAATTGTTTTTTATTCTTTCATTTTTTTTCAAGAAAATGAACAGACTTTTAACTTGAGACAAAAAAATTTATTTTTAGATTACACAATAAAAGTATTCGATATTACGTGGATGTTAAACTCAGAGAATTTCATTATATTTTCTTACTATTACTTTTTTCTCAATTATATGATATAAATCCTATAAATTTGTGATATAAATCGGTGTATATTTATCCTTTTATTTATTACTTACAATTTATGTTTTTTATGAAAATCTAATAAAAATATTAAAGCTAATCATAATCAATATTAAAGCTTATCATATTGAAGATAATAATTTTACTTTTAAGATTTTGTGAGAATTAAATTTAAAATTTATTAAAAATATCAAACGATTTAAAAGATATGAAGGCATTAATCTTATTACTCTTAACTGTCATATTATATTTTAATCTTATTACTTTTAGATCAATGAATAATACAATAATATGACTATAAGATTATTCAAATGGATATTATATTTATATCAATTTAAAATTACAAAGAACAAAATTTGTGTGTTTTTATAACAATATATAGATATATAGAATAAGAATATATAGAGAATCTATTTTCTTATTCTATATATTCTTTTTATTCTCATCATTCACCAGTTTGCATAATTGTTAAGTATTTCCTGTGCCAAAACAGTTGAGAAAATAATGATAAGCATTTTTAAAATTAAAAAAATAATTAATTGCCCTCTAGACTAAAGCATTTTTATTGACTTACTAAATCAAAGATAAGTTAAAAGGTTTTGCCGTGTATTTTTATTGTTTGAATTTCAGTGATAAGTTTTAAACATCATTTACAATAATTAAAGTGAATTTTAATGTTTTATAAATTTGCTTACACCATAATATTTTTAGAAATGTTTATATACAGGCATCAATATTTCGTAATATGCGTTGCTTGTGTGCTGACAGTAATTCAAAAAAATGTTAAATAATAACATGAAATAAAAAAGAAGAAAAGTTTGAAGAATAAATTATTCAATTAGAAATATAATAGAAATTAATAATAATATAATAGAAATAAAATAGAAATTATTCAACTGAAAATAATGCATTTTTAAGCAATATAATTCGTCTTTAAATAATATTTCCAAAAATTAACTTTAAATTAATAAATGATTTGTTAACATAAAATTTAAAGAAAAATGGGGCTAAATTTACGTCAAAAATAACATTATTAAACAGTATTCAGTGATCATCTAGTTTACAAACTGAAAATATTGCAAAATTCAGTTATTCATATTGTTTTCCAATCTATACAAAAGATAACAAAAGATAAACATAAGCCTCTGACTGTAGACAGAAAATTAAATTTAAACTTTAGTTAGTAAATCTGAATCGAAATAAATACTATTTCGTAGCTAGTCTGATTCAGATTACGCGTATATTTCATTAATATGATTTCTAATTAAAGAATTGACTAAACCCTCCCAAAGTTAACATTTAAATTAATATTTGAAAGTCAATTATTGATTTATATAGAAAAATTATAATAAATATTTATAATACATAAGCCAGATAAAATCACTGAACAGGAACTTAAAAATTTAAAAGTAGCAGCACTTTTTTTTTATCTAATAGTACAAGTTTGTAAATTGTATTATATTGTTTTAATTAATTTTATTTATACACACAAAGAAGGAATTTTCCTTTTACTTGATTCTTATTGTTATCCTTTTTCATAACTGTATCTATTATTTAGTTATGCAAAAACACATAATTTAGTATTGCGAAATGTAAACTCATTACCAATGCAAAGATTTTAAAATTGAAACACATTGCCCAGAAAAACAAATTAGATTGATATTTTCCACTGTGCTTTAATGTTTCTTTCAAAAGCTAACGTTGCAGGATGAAATTTGTTTCCATTGTTTAGAAGTAGAAAAGAATCTTGCTCAACCCTTCAAATTGTTTTCTGATAATCAATGAATAATTATCAAGATTTTATATTTATGTTCAAGTGCATAAATCAAAGATTACTGCAAACTTTGAATAATTAAAAGAAAAAGAAAGTTTTCTTAGAGGTTACGAAATATTTCATATTATAATGTTCTTATTCTGGGATTTCAACCTTTCAGTTAAGAAATCAGAAGTTTGATCCAAATTGTGAATAGTCTTAAAACGAGAATAAAGTCATTTAATTCCACTTGAGTCAAAAGATGAAGTTCATAGAAAGTCAATTCATATCTTAAGTAAGAATTTTTTGTTCCTTAATTTGAAGACTGGTATCTTCGTCATTTTCCCAATTGTTTTCCTATATTTAAATCTGTTAGATGATGATGTACAGGAATCAATCTTCGTGTGAGATACTGTTAGAATAGCATACATCAAATTTGGATGCTTTGAGCATGTTTTATTTTACTGTTATTTATTCTCTACTTCTTTGTAGAGAAGAAATTTAATTCGATAAATGATAATGAAGCTCATGTCAAATTGATAATAAGGCAAGGCAAAAATTCAAAGTAGTCCAAGTTAAACTAGTCAGGTACTTCTTATGTGATGAACAGCAGATACAAAGTCTCCAGAACTTATCTTTATCCCTTACTTTAAAAACAAAATATAGCTCTCATCATCTTTTAATAAGCCGGCCAATGGCTGAGGGGTTAGTACTCCTGTCCTGGGTTTGAATCCCGGTTTGGGCAGGGACGTTTCCTTTTTCTCTCTCTGTGCTTCTTTGTTTTTTCTTCTTCTGAAAGGATGAAGGGATGTGATCCACCCTATAACGTGGGCAATGCAACTTGCCTTCATGGCTTGGCTCACAGGAGCCCATCGGGTAACACTAAATGAGTAGCAGTTTTCGGGCTTATTGTGGGTGATGTGTCAATCATCCAGTGCCCCGCCATTAGAAAAAATAATAATAATCGGATTCGAACATTGATTTTGCTTTTTGATTCCAATATGATGATATACACATGATAAAAGTTATCTAAGTGAAAGAGGCCATTGTTTGGCACATTTATTAGCTTCTGATATACGTATAAAAGAGAATTTTGTCTTACAATCTGTGCTAGCACACTGCAATTGCTATGACGTTTATAGAGCCACAAATTAAAATATAGCAATCAGCTACATGTCCTTATGTCACAACGTCGTTCCAGACATCACCATCCCATTAAGTGCCTAATAGAAAATTGATAAACAAAGGTTTTTGACTACATAAGCTGGTGGAATCTTCTTTGTATATGGCATATTTTATACAAATAAATACTTTTATAAATTAATTTGAATTATTTATTAAAGAATTTATCTGTATATAGTATGTAATGCAAAGAAGATTCCACCAATTTATGTAGTCAAAAATCTTTATTAATTTTTAATGTTATTTAATTAAATAAAGTATAAATTAAATGTTGTTGAATGAATCTCTAAGTATTCCATAAAACAATAATTAAAAAATGTACAAAGTTTATGAATTTCAGTTTTGAATTCAGATTTATAGATAGATTTATATTTGAAACACAATAAAAAATATCATGTGATGAAAACAGCGAGTTTACATCTGAAATTAGTGCAACATATACAAATACTTTTAGGAATATAATATTGTATTTTACCACTCTTGCAACTTTCAAGTTTTTATTGATAAAATTTAGTTTAGAACAATGTTTAATAACAGCACTCATTTTATATCACTCACTGGGTTTAGTGATCGCTAAAACTTAATATTTTTCTGTTCATGAAATTAGATGGAGTTTCCGAAATTCTCCAATTAATATAATTCAAAATCCTTAAGTCAAGTAAATTACCAATTAAAATTAAGTGTTACATTATAGAAACTGAAGAGTTTCATTACCACAGAATTTCAAATTAAGATGTACAAGACAGTCTGGGTAAAATAGTTCAGAAATATTCAGAAACAACTTTAGAAGAAAAAAAAGTAAATTTCTGCCAAAAACAATTCCATTGCCTGGAGATTTGAGCTCATATCACTGAGCCAAAGGATATAATACCATGCTGCAGAAGATACATTATTTGAAATATCTATGAAGAATGTAAAGTATGTGTGATGTTGAAATGTCTAAGACAAACATTTGGATTTTAAATAAAAAACTATCCTGAAAAACTTTATTCTACCTCAGCAAATCTTTATCTTTATAAAAAAAAGTAATATTTCAACTCTTTACATATGTTACAGTCACCATGAGCCATAACTTGTGTCAAAAATTTTATATTATGTACTTTTATTCAGATTTAAAGTCTCATTTCTCAAAATAAATTATGTGTAGCTCCTTCATATCTGCAATATGACCCTTCTCAAACAGATAAAAATCGATTGCACCATATTTATAAAAAATTAAAATGCATAAACCTGAGACAAAAAATTGATTCAAGGAAATTTCGTTTTCCAGGTGATTTCATGAAGAGGAAACCTCTAATCAATGGCTGCAGACTATCACACTCCATATAAAAAGGAGAATAAATAACTGCTCTTTGAGAGCCATTGATTCTTTAGGAAAGAAACTCCTTCGCTTTACCTTGTGAAATGTGTTTTAAGAACCCTGTAATCAAATGCTCTCGATTTCTAGCTACTTTGCGTGAAATTTCACCCCGAGTAAATAATAGCGATTGCAATTATTTAACTTTCCGTGAAAAAGATTATCGAGATCAAGAAAGATAAAATCATTCTTTCTTTGGATTTCTTTTCTGGGTATTGACGAATAGAGAAAAAATGATAAACCAATATTTCTTTATTTAGAAAATTTTGGAAATTGAGTTTTTGTTGTTGCTTTTAATAGAAAAACACCAATGACCACTATTCTAATATATTAGGATATGGCTAATCTGTATTTGTGTTTCATAATGTATTTTACAAAAGAATAACTTCTAGATTAAAGATAGATTTCAAAGCTTTTATCTAGCTCATCTAGTTAGTCTTATTGATGAGTGCACTGGATATCTAACATGATATCTTCCAGAAAGTGTTTTCATTGGTAGTGAGGCTCATTCACGTGTACCAATGGAGAAAACCTAGAAAACTCTCAAGTATTAAAACCGACGTATATGCATATAAAAAGCAGAAATTTTAAAATTCCTTCGCGTTGTTCAGTAGTGCTGAGAGCGTTACACATAGTTCGTTAACCAATAAAATAGCGATTTCTTATTTTACCCATTCTTGACATAAAACAATGACATACTTAATTCTAATATATTACTATTCCTATTTGAAATTAATTTATAATGTAAACTTTTTGTATTTGGACGTGCATTCAATTATTGCTGGGTAGATTTCATTCTTCGAGACAAATAAAGCTGTTTAGTATGAAGTTATCTTCTGCAAAGAATTATGTTAAAAGTTTAGATACTATTCTTTAAATCCGATAGGTCATATTTATATTATTACTTTTTGGTATTTAAAATATTCATTTGTATTTATAAATTTTAGAAATAAGCGTACTTAATGAAGCTTTTCATTATATAATTGGCATGATAATTTCATTTCAAATGTTTATACTGTAAAAATCCATAACAAATAAAAAAACTAAAATTTTTATAAAATCATCCATCTTTTTGAATATCAGTAATTCAATTTGTTGAATAATGTGTGGGTGCTTATGCTTCTTCATTTTCAATTAAAATTAACTAATCTTAAGATCTTCAAACACTAACTAAATTTGAGTCACATAAATGCGTTGATCTATTTATTGTTCAATCTAAAGATGTGAGATACACACACATCCTTACAATGAGACATTTAGTCATTCTCAAGTATTGAGACTGACTTAACACCCAACTCACTTACTTTTTTAAATGTAAATCATTTGCCTAATACATATATGCAATTTTAATATTGTGGGTTTTGGAATTATAGAATCACTTAAATTGAAAATTTTGCTGAAAACGAAATATGAAAATAAATATTAAATAACAATAGCAATAATGTACCAGTTGCAAATGCTGACGCATTTGCTTAAAATTACAGTTTACTTTAATTTTAAAAATCCTGCTAATTTATTAAAATTTTTGGTATTTATTCTTTCTAATCAAATAAATTGCATAATGTCTAAAATATTGTTTTCAAAAAGTTAATAATTCCATTAAACAAAATTATTTCTTAAAACACTGCAAATGCTTAAACGAAGATCAAAATATATTATTAAAAAAGCTAATTGCTGTTACTTTTTTAATATTTTAATTTGATTTATACTGAGTTGTATAAAATTCCCACACAAATTACAGCAGTTTATTAAGAAAATAATTTCTGCGTAGCATTATTTAGTGAACCATCATCATTTTTCAGATTTTATGTAAAACAAAATTTTCTTAGCTTTGTCATGATTTCTAATCGTATTACTCCGCTACTAATGTCGACTGGGAATTATTATTTTTCTGTTCGATTAGTTGCTTTTAAAAGTATCTTTTTTTATTATTTTTGCTTCGCTAAGAGATCAAGGTTCATCTGAGATTGAAACCAATCATATCTCAAAAAAAAAAGGAGAAGTTATCTTAATTGGAAGAATTTCATCGGTAAAAAATCCGAAATTCATCGTTAAAGAAGACTTAATCAGCAAAAGATTAGCAAGCATTCGCTTTAAAATGAATGACATTCATTCTCATCATTAAAAGTTCCTTCTGGGCACGAAAATGATTTATATTTTGGAACTTTTTTGTAGTTCTCTAGATATCTTTCATCAAGGGACTTAAATTTATCAGCAAAGAAGAATTTTAAATGTTCTAATGTGTAGTCTTAAATTATCTCAAATCTGATCTCATTATTTAGAATTTGCCATAGCAAAAAATATGAATATCGAAAAATTTGCTTCGATAAAATAGGGATTAAGCAAATATTTTAACGAGTCAAATTAAAGTTATTTTATCCATTTAATATACTTAACATTTTGTGAAAAGTTGCATGAATTGTTTTAATTAAATTTATATTTATATTGGGATTATAAAAATTAAGTTTGAAAGTTCTAGTCTAAAAATAAACACTTATAATTGTTACTGGGTTTATGATTAATATTTATTAAATCGTAGAAAGAACTTTTGTTTGAAGGAATATTTAACTAATTTTGATTTGATATTATAAAGGCAAAAATAACAAAAAAAGCAGAAAAATATGCAAATTTTATTTCGTGTTTTTATAAAATATATCTCTTAAATGTTTTACTTTGAAGATGATGATACTAGAAATTTGAAATATTTATGAACGATTTTCTTTATTAAAACATATAAGAAATTACTTCAGAAATTGAAATTGAATGCAAATTTTCAATTTGTTTCTTAAAATTGGGAACTACTTTGATATACCCCCCCCAAATCGGAAATTTGGCGACTTTTTCTTCCCTCACCAACCATAATACCTGTTTTGGCGCCTTTTTTACTCGCCAAGATGGATTCTCGCTAAATACAAATAATTAATACATATAAAACTTTAAAAAAAAAACTCAGAAAATGCTAAAAAATACAATAGCAATATATACCAAATTTGCAACAGCAAAAACCTAAAAGCTGAAAAAATCTAAATTGGTATCACCAAAATAAGAAACAGCAACCCTAAAAAGTCCGTAGGGAGTGCCAGATTTGGCGCTTAATTTTTGGGGGGGGGGGGTATATCAAAGTTGTTCCTAAAATTGTATGCAGTTTCTTTTAGTGTATCAATCTCCTACCTTAACTAATGCACTGTTGAACATTCTTTTTCTTATTCAGTTTATAAAATAAAATAGATAATTTACATATATAATGAAATTGAATTTCCGAGCATAAGACAACTTTATACAATAACATATTATCGTTAAATCATGAAATATTTGATGTTCTTATTTTAAAAATATGTAGTTAGAGAAAACGAGTGATAAAATTTACTAGGGGTCAGGAGTTGTTTATGTATGTAATTTTACTTATCAGGAATTATAGATGTAAATGTTCAGAAAATAATCTATGAATTTTGTACAAAAACCATTTAAAATATTCTCAAATAATTTTTTAGTATTAAATGTAGGATAAAATTATGAAATGCCTAACTGTGCATTTTTAAAAAAATTGTGAGGATTAGAAATATCTAACTCTTAAAAAATCTTAATTTAGATTATAATCGTTTTCTTGCCTTAACAACTGCTTATTACTTATATAAATTTTTCGCAAAGTACCTTCAACAAAATATAAAATTGAATGTATAAACAAGTAAGATGAAATAAATACAAAACATAGTAAAATATAAAGTAATGTAAATAAATAAAATTGAAACTCTAAATTTGGTTAAAATTTTGAGAGAATCAAACACATTGTTGTAGTGTTTTAGATGTTAATAAACAAAGTGTCAACTTTGTTTGTTGTGAAAGTTGTTAAAATATCATTGTAATTTATATGCAGGGTGTAATTGTAATGCATTGTTTAATTCTTTATTACTCAGATCAAATATCAAACAATCAAATGTCAAACAATTCCATGAAAGTCAAATCAATTAATTCTCATTTGAATTTGTTTACCAAGATAAGGGTGAACTCTATTTTAATTTTAAATTTATGAAACGAATGAAGAAAGATCTTTACAAAATGTTTATGTTCAATAAACAAAGTACTCACTTGAATTAATAATAATTCCTTTTAACAAACAGAAGCTTGGGTAGGATTTATGATCTTATTTTAGTAGTATTTTCACTTTGATTTGTAATGAATATACACAATCAACATAAAATTTATGACGTCAATTTTATCAATTAAATTTAAAACGTCAAGCGAACGAAAACGTCAATTTGTTAAAGGCTTTCATTTATAATGATTTGAATACAATAGAAAAATTAGGCATAACTTATATTAATTCAATGAATTATTTTTCATATATTTTAAATATAATTTTTTATACCTGACATATAGGAAAAATAATAAGTATATAAAGGTAACACAATTTAAGTATACGAGTGTTATCTTTGATAAAACTAAAATTTTACTTCTGAAGAAAATTCAGAATTCCTACATTTAATATGAATTGTAAAATATTCTTCCTTTGTAATGAAATGCTTCATTTTCTTATATCAATTTAGTTATTATAATTTATGTTGACGTCACATGGTGACGTCAATTAATGAAAAACTTTATACAAATTTCGATTTTCAAAAAATTAAACGCAAACAGCTAATTCGATGCGATAGTTTAAATGAAATCTAAGACTATTTTTGGATTTGAAGTAAAATTAATGACAATATTTTTATTGAAGAAATTGTAAAGCAAAAAATTAAAAATGTATTAAGGCACGTGAAATAATTCATTCTAAATATTAGGTTGGGAAGCAGAAATCCATTATATTTACGTGAACTTTGATAACTTCTTTCAGAATCGTTTTGTAAAAGTTTATAATGTTTTCATATAGATTTTTAGGTCTTGCGAGAAGTTATGACTGCTGAGTGCCGTCAACTTCCATAATTTTGGATATTTATAGACATTCTCGACTATGCTGTATCCATGCGAGTTGTGTCTTTAACATCAAAAATACGTGAACGGAATCGACGAAACCAAAATTGTACGTAATTGGTTGTTACTGTCTTATATAGGACGATGAACACCTTTCACAATTTTAGCTACCTGGCTAGCATTTTTGCCATTATAAAAGAAAAATTAAAATCTATCGAATTTTCTATTTTTTGTCTTCCATTTTTAAAACCTTGTACTCATAATTGAATTAATCAAACAAAAAACCGCAAGAGAATATTTTAGTGTCGAATGTCTTCTCTCCAAGGAGTATAAATCTGAAATTGTTTGATAGATACCTCACGAGATATTGATAACTACCGACGTCTACCGAAAAAATAATGGATTACTTTTTCCAAATCTAATATAATTATTATCGATGCTTTAAGCTGAATTACCCAAAGAATTGTAAATTTTCTAGTCTTCAATTCAAAATTCAAAGATTCCACACAATTTATAGTAGTTTAAAATATATTATGTTAGCGAAAGACCCTTGCATCAAATACTTTTGATTTTAAACCTCAAGTGTAATAAAATGTTGAACTGTTACATTGGTGACAATAGATATTCCAACAGCATTTCTTTTTCGTTAAAATCGCGTTGTGGACAGCCAAAAGCTTTTTAACATCCACGTAATAATTGCTTTCTGGAAGGAATTTCCAAAAAACAGTGGGTTGTATTCACGTGTCGCAGGAGAAGAAATCGAGAAAACTCCCAAGCACTCACTTCGATAGTTGTGCATTTAAAATTTAAATAAAAGCAATATCCTACTCTAGTTGCTTAATAGTGGTTGAGTTAAAACCTAGAACCTTTAGCTCAGAAGAGATATGACTTAACATTAGGTTACGGTGCTTGAAACTGTAATTTAATTTGGAATCATTGATATGTCTAAGACATCAGAATGTTCTGATTAAAGTTTAGGAAAATTACAGGAAGAGACAGATTAAAAATTTATTTTCCTATTTTTTACATCATAATAATTTGGTATAGTATTGGATTTTATATTCACCTCCTGTAATACTAATAACCGATACATTGTGTATATGTATCCCTAAATCATTAATATAATGCTGCCAATTTATCTTCTTCATCTTAATTCTCTTCTTTCAAACACAGATAGATGTTTAGATAGAGATAAAGATTCTACGGATAGAGATTCGCATTCAATCTAGAGATTCGGTTGCTTATGTTGAGTGGCAGAAGTTCTATTTTGCCAATTTATGTTTGGTTTGTATGTGCATTGGAGGGTCTGTGTAAATAGTCTGCGGGTGCACATTAATATATCTTCAATAGCAATGCTTATTTATAAATGGAAATTTAAGAATAAAATTTTTAGAGATACAACATATAGATATATATAATATTAATTTGGGGAAAAAGTAATCCATTATTTTTTCGGTAGACGTCTGTAGTGATCGATATCTCGTGAGGTATCTGTCAAACAATTTCAGATTTATGCTCGTTGGAAAGGTGACATTTGACACTAAAATATCCTCTTGCGGTTTTTTGTTTGATTAATTCCGTTACGAGTACAAGGTTTTAAAAATGGAAGACAACAAACAGAAAATTCGATACATTTTCGTTTTTCTCTTGTAACGGCGAAAAAGATAGCCGGGTGGCTAAAATTGTGAAAGGTGTTTATCGTCCTATATAAGATTGTAACAACCAGTTACGTACAATTTTTGTTTCGTCGATTCCGTTCGGGTTTTTTTGATGTTAGATATGCATCTTGCATGTAGATACAGCATCATCGAAAATGTCTATAAAATATCAAAAATGATCGAAGTTAACCGCATGTCAGCAGCCGTAACGCGCAAGACCTACAAATCTACATGTAAACTGTTTTAAACCTTTTTACAAAGTGAATCCAAAAGAAGTTACATAAAGTTCACATAAAAATAATGGATTTCTTTTTCCCCAACCTAATATAAATATATAAGTAAATATTTTTTATAAATTTTTAATAAACTTCAAGAAAAAATAGCGAATTTGTATTAACTTCTTATTTATTAAAATAGCAATTAAATTGTAATTGCTTTAAATTAAATATTTTTTTTATCATGGCCTGATTGAAATAACGATGATTTGAAATAACTATAAGATTCTTACGTCGCAATGCGCATCATTATTGAACTTTTCTCCTAGCAAAAATCGTGTTTGGCTTTTCTTTTTTTTCTTTTTAAAATTAACATCTACGTATAAAATTTCCAGATAGAGAAAATATGAATGTCACAGGATCTATCTTCCTTCCTCTTTTTCTACATCAATACATGGTATTTATTTAAAAAATATCTATATTTACTATTTTTCGATTTTTGTATAAGAATTTATTCCTTTCATTGCAGCGGATATACTTTCGCTTTTTCCAATACGCCGCTAATCAGAAGGAGTTGAAAGACAGGTAAAATAACAGGTAATTTTGACTTCTACATTTAATAACTACGTTACTATAGAGAATTTTCAAGTTTCCGACTCTTCATTCGTCTACTTTTAGATGATCTATACAAGAGACCTCATTTTTTGAATAAACAGAGCCTTGAAAGTAATCTAAGTATTCTAATGAAATAATAAATATTGATGAAATTACTAAATATAATTATTTTTCCAATTCGCTAATCCTTCATTGAAAACTTGATACACGAAAGTTGATAGGGTTCACCCACGTGTTACGCAATTAAAAAAAAAGGTAATTGAAAAAAAAATGTTAAGAGTATGACTTAAATAAGGGAGGTAAATTCATTGAATAGTACTTATACTCTTTATTTAGATGCATGAATTTGAATAAATGTTATGTGAAAAATAATACAATTCAAATTTAAAAATGCACTACGAAACTAATTTTTTTTCGGTGATGTAACTGTAACCCAATTAAATTTTCTAATGAAAAAATAATCTGACATACAAATAATAAAAATAAACTTTATTCCCCATCATTTTATTTTCATTTTATTAAATATGAATGCTTACTTTGTTGACAAACATTTGTTCTAACAAATTCAATAGTTTTTCTCAAATTTATTTATTTAGTTTGAAATCAGAATTATAATTGGACAGTATCTCTTAAATATTTATCCATAAGAAATGAAAATAGTATATTCCCAGTGCAAGCACTTTCTCATTCTTTGTAAATAAACTAATATCTAATAAATTAAGAGGCGTATAAGTGGAAAAACAAATTATAACTTAAAACGTTAATTGGATTCATTTAAAACAATTTTGTTCTCTCATTATTGAAATTGATGATCCTTCTTTTATGATTCAAATTTGCTTTAGATAATGCTGTCAGAAAGTATAATTAATTGGAACCAGAATATATTTGCATTTTTGATTTTCTTCAATATACTATTCTTTTAGGCGAAATCAAAAAGCACTGCTGAAATTAGTTATCTCTTATATACCCTGAAGACAACTTTAATGATCATGTTTAAGAATAATAGTTAAGTTGGTCACATGACTTTTCTTTGTCTTTTGAATCTGAATATAATAAAAGTAAAATCATTGAATTTATGAGCAATGTTATTAATACATATAAAATGATTTATTTTAAAAGAACTTTCATTTGGGAAACCAATTAAGAGAACTGTTAAAACAAATTTAAAAAGGGATCATAATTATCCTTTTAACGAAATTAATTAAAACAAATTTATGCTTCCCTCAAGTATTGATAAATTTAATCATTATTTTGAGTAAAACTAAAGTTTAGGAGTTAAGGCTAATGTAGAATTAAAGTTCATCTCGGCATATTTTGTAGAATTTGTTATAAACTCGGTAATGAAAGAAAAGTTTTTGGTATCACACACATTATCTTGAATTTGCATTCATATTTGCTAGTAAAAACATAAAAGTTGGAAAATGCCGCTAGCCAGATAATAATATTTAAGTTTTGAAGTTAAAATGTAATTGAAAAATTTTAAATGTATAATTTAATTTTTAAGAGACATTTCTCATTTTATGTAAAAATTGAACTTTGAAGGAATTACATAGTAATAAAAAAAAATGAAAGTTGATCTATGGAATATCAGCCAGAATATATTCAGGATAAAACAACTCTCATTAACTCTATTATTCTTGTATTGTGATTTACCATTTCTTATGTAACGTTTCATTTTCATTGATAATTAATTTTTTTTCGTGTAATCTCTTTTAAATTTCAGATTAATTGTTTTATTTTCGATTAATGTGCATAATACTATTTAGAACATACGTATTTTAATTTTAGTAGCGTTTTGCAAAAATAATTTTATTTGAAAGTACAGAATGAAACATATAACATTTTATATAATAAATCATTAACTTGTGTAAATTAATAATAAATAAATTAATGTTTAAAGATATATTTCTATCAAGTATGTGGAAATGATTAGTAGAGTTTTTTATGGATTACTTTTACTGGTATAGATTAAAAATATATATACTTATATATATATATATATATATATATATATAAATGTATTATTATATATTGCAAATAAAATGCATATACAAAAAAGGCATTATTATATATTACATGCATTTTTGTATATTGCCCATTAAATGTTAATTTTTTTTTATGTATGTGGAATTACTAATTCTCTTTTAAATTAAGACTATAAGAGCTATTTTTTGTTTAATTGTTCCAAATAAACGTTTATTGATAGTAACAGTGCATTTACGTGAATGTTACTAATTAAATAAGATTGACAATTTTCATGACAAGTACTATTGTGAAGAAATTAAACATTTACATTTCTAAAAGCATTTTCTGTAAGAATTACGCTCTGCCTTTATGAAAATATGATCATCTTAATTCATATTCATAATTTAAAAGAAATTAAGGTGCTCATAAACTGATTTTATTTTCCTAGTGAAACAATCATAATAAAAACTAAGGTAAAAAATAAGCAAAAGTCTCACATAATTATCATGTGTTAGGTATTTACACATTTTTTACTGACAAAGGAAAGAATAAAAAATCACCAAAATTATCTTACGTAATAAATGAGTTACTTAATAGTAAAAGTATTTGTAGCAGCATGCAAGAATTACTGTGAAAGAAGATTGAATTATAAGACCAATCGCAACTTTTTTACTGGAACCATGAAATCCGAAATAAAAGAGTATAAAAGAAAAAATTCCCGAAAACAAAATTTTTTCTCTCAAATTCAAGATCTCTTGAAATAATGATTTCATCTGCACATCACAGTAAGAAAAATTGTTTTGTTACAATGACTTTTGTACATCGGGTATGAGTAAAGCAATTGACATCGATGAAGCAACGAAACAAATTGAATTCTAGAAAAATGTCTTATTGGTTTTCGACTGCTAATAAATTTGCTTTTGCAGTATTTCAAAGAATATTTGTTTTCATTTCAAAGGAATACATGATAAATCAATTTATTCCTGGAAGATGTTTTTTGAAAAAAATGAAAGATCTGACTTAAAAATATCTTGGTATCACTTAGTTGCTAATAATGAAACTTATGGTATATATAACAAAGCAGTAGTTGAATCCATCCAATTATTAAAAAGTTACCACATGAAAAACTGGCATTTTATCTTATACATGAATACTTTTGAAATTAATTCCGGATGGAGATTAAATTAAAAGAAATATCGAAATAGTGATAAAAAAAGTAAAGAAGAAAGCGAAGGTATGTCTTAAATCAGAATCCAAAAAAAAAAAAATTCTTTCGATTTAGCCATGTACATTTTAAGTTATCCAATCTTTATAAATTATTGATATACATTATGAAACAATGAAATATAAAAAAATATTAATTACAATTTTAATTGTGAAGTAAAATTTTAAAAAAAGGAACTAATGATTCTGTATTTTTATCTAATAGATTTGTTAAATGATTATCAACATGCAACTGAAAAGCAACGAGGATTACTTATCCATAACTTAGAAAATGAGCTAAAATTTATGATCAAAAGTCAATAAAATAAAACAGGCAAAGATTGCTGAATTTAATAAAAGAATAAAGAATTATTTAAAAAAAAAGAAAATTTTATTCCAAAAAGAAAATGTATCAAATTTCAAATCAAAGATTGCAAAATATTTACTGAGCTTGTTCAACATCTTACAGATCTTAGAATCTGTTATCATTCATTGGATTTAAATCTTTCAAGCCAAAATCTTTTAAACAAATAGTGCAAAATCACAAACAGCATAAAATTTCTAAAATTCTTCTGCAGTAATTCTATAATATTTCTTTCACAATATTCCATTGTTTAAAAATTTATAAGTTTAGTGCAGTATTTTAAAATTGCATCTGATTCTTAGAAATACTTTATTATTCAGGGACGTAGGATTTAACAAGAATTAACTGTTAATCTCATCCATTTTATTCTAATTAAGATATTGCTTACTTTTGTTGATATTCAATTTTAATGTTATCAAACAATGATGAGAGAAGCATTACGCTTTCAAAATTAAGATTCATATTTTAGACAATTTTAAAGTAACGTTTATATTCTGTCTGTACAAAGCATTAGTTTGAAAACCACAAATGAATAAAATTGTAAAGTCATCCTTTGATAATGTATTTTTGCACAAAAATGTCAAAATCAAAAACATTTGATTAAATTTGAAAATTCTAAGGAATTAAGAACTACACACATTTTTCTACAATATATTTATAATGTGAATCATATTTTGTTTGTAATTATAAATTCATAAAAATGCATATGGAAAGAAAATATTATTTAACTCACAAAAAAAATCATTCCTTTTAAAAATAAATGTAAGTCCTGGTATAATATTTAAAGTATTTTTAAAGAAATTCATTTTGAATAATTATATCAAATTTACAGCTTCACTAAGCTGTTGTACTTCTTTCTTTCGAATGTGATCCCTATTTCTATTTCTTGGAATTAAATATTTGTTAGAATTTAAAAGCGAATTAAAAATAGCTAATCTGGTTATCTTGTTACTCTTGCATTACAATATACTTAAATTGTACAGGTTACCAAAAATTAAGGAAAAATCACAAAAATAGAGATAATTGTCCCAAAAATAAGCCAATCTCAATGAAATTTAAATACACTACTGACCATTAAAATTGCAACACCTGGAAGAAATGCAGTTAACAAAATGGTATTTAATGGACAAATATATTATACTAGAAATAACAAGTGATTACATTTTCAAAACATTTGGCTGGATAGATCCCGAGAAATCAGAACCCAGAACAACCACCTCTGGTAGTAATAACAGCAGTTATACGCCTGGGCATTGAGTCAAACAGAGATTGGATTGCATTGTACAGGTACAGATGCCCATCAGCTTCAACATGATGTCACAGTTCATCAATCGTTGTGACTGGCCTTTGGTGACGAGCCAGTCGCACGGCAACCATTGACCAGACGTTTTCTATTGGTGAAATATCTGGAGAACGTGCTGGCCAGGGCAACAGCCGAACATGTTCCGTATCAAGGAAGGTCCGTACAATACCGGCAACATGCATTCGGGCATTATCCTACTGAAACGTAGGGTTACGCAGGGACTGTATAAAGGGTAGAGCCACGGGTCGTAACACACCAGAAATTTAACGAGCACTGTTCAAAGCACCGTCAGTGCAAACAAGAGGTGACCGAGACGTGTATCTAATGGCACCCCATACCATCACGCCAGGTGATAAACCAGTATGACGATGACGAATGCACGCTGCCAGTGTGCGTTCACCACGATGCCGCCAAACACGGATGCGACCATCATGATGCTGTACACAAAACCTGGATTCATCTTAAAAGATGACGTCTGGCCATTCGTGCGCCTAGGTTCGTCGTTGATCACACTATTGAAGGTACTCTTGTCTATGACGCAGCGTCAAGTTAAGCCGCAGCCGTGGTGTATGAGCTGAGAGTCCATGCTGCTGAAAACGTCGTTGAACTGTTCGGCAAGATACTTGTTGTCTTCCAAACGACCCCGTTGCTTGACTCACGGCTCGTGACGTGGTTGCATGATCCAAAACGGCCATGCGGATAATATGCCTTTCTTCTTGGTTGCTAGTGATAGGTGGCCGTTGAGATCCCGCATGGCGTTCCGTCCTGAACCCATCGATTCCATATTCTGCTAAAAGTCATAGGATCTCGACCTACGTGAGCAGCAATACTGCGATAAGATAAACTACAATCCCGGTACGCTACAGTTCGACCTTTATCAAAGTCAGGAACGTTCTGGTACGCATTTCTCCGTCTTACACGAGGTATCACAACAACTTTTCACCAGGCAACAACGTTCAAACGGAATTTATATATGAGGAACCGGCTGAACAATCTCCTCATTTAAACACAGTGTAGGTGTTGCTACTGGCGCCTGCTTTGTCTGAATGCGCTGAAAAGCTAATCATTTGCATATCACTGCACCTTTTTCCTTTCGTATAAATTTCACGTCTGTAGCATGTCGCCTTCTTGGTGTAGCAATTTTAATGGCCAGTAGTGTATGTTGGTAAATAAAAGGAGCTGAACAATATGACATTATGCAAAATAGTGGCGCTATTTTTGGAATACGTCATTTGCGTGGAGCACAAAAATGGATATCTCAGACCAAGGTGGCAATTGTCGTTGCCTATCTGGAACCGCAACTCCAGCTGAACTCACATACTTTCTTCGCTGCAAGTTCAGGAAGGTTGGAATCCAGATTAACTGTTTGTCGAAGGCTTCATGAACATGGTCTTTAAGCGAGTTGACGAATCGTTTTCGTCCCGTTTATGTCATGCCATAGTCGGAAACATTTGCAATGATCACATTAACATGCACGCTGAAAGCGTGATCAATGAAGGTATGTTTTATTTACTGGTAGTCTCGTAAATGATATTATCATTTGGAGAATAAGCACATTATCATTTGGAAAGAACGTGGGTCTCATTTTCATCTATCAAACATCGTGTAAGAGATACATACAGATCAGGAAGAGTCTGTGTTTGCGGTTAAACGTTTTGGAGGGACGCACAGACCTCCATATCTTTTCTCATGGGAATGTTAATGCGCCTACCTATAGATATGGCATACTAGATGGTTATGTCGCTTTTATGCCTATACAATTTGTGATGCTTTCGTGCTGCAGGATGATAATAAAAATCACACAGGGCTCCCCTTGTGGATGCTTATTTTGAATAGGAAACAATTAAGCGCGTTCCATGGCCAACTCAATCACCGGACCTTAAACCAATCGAGTATGTTTGCGACACCCTGGGACAACACTTAATTGCTGTCAATACTCTTAGCATTCTAACCACGCTTTCAGTTGCTACTGAAGAGGAATGGGTCGCACTTCCTACACAATTAATAGACCGTACAATTGAAAGCATCGCACGTCGCTTTATGGGCTGTATTGCATCTCTGGGGGGGGGAGGTCAATGCACCATATTGAAATATTGAAGGTACTTTACTTATACCAAACTTTCACCTCCCATCTTTTTCATTGCACGCATATTCTAATTTTTATAATACCATAATTGTCTGGAGATTTCTTTTTATGCTATTTTATATCTTCCTATGTGAAGGATAATGTGTTTAAGTTTCATTAAATTCCATGTATAACTGATTGCATTATCATCATGTTTGTGATTTTTTCTTAATTTATGGTCCTATGTGGAAATAATTAGACTTTGACAGAAATTAAACTGAAATGCTTACTTCTGAAAAACGGCGGTGATCAGAGTCAATCCCGAAACTGAACTTGTAATTCATATTGGAACTAAAGACATTTGACCTGAGATAACTTAAGCATGTCAACATTTCCAAAAGAATGTCTTAGTCTTAAATGCTGAAGAAAATGATGTAATTCCTTAGATGTGAACTTAATTAAGTGAATGTTATTCAAAACTATAAGACACTATTTCCATATGCAGCTTGGCCAAATTGGTGTCTGAACGATCATCACTCTGGCTTGGATTCAACAGTTCGTTTGTACAAGTCCACACAATAGGACCAGATTTTTGTAATGGTTCTAAACTCAGTCTAAACTATAGGTACCGCTCCAATTTGTCTTCGTGTTCAAATAACGTTTGCCAAAAAGTAAAAGAAATAAAACTATGCACTTTGGGTTGGATCTCGGATCACCACCGAAAAGACACTGCATTACTTTAAAATTTGTAAAGTTAGAATAAAAGATTATTTCATGTATATTACAACACCTAAATCATATATACTTGAAATATATTTCAATACAATATATTCCAAAAAGGAAATATGTATACATTACAAAATTTTAAAATAAATTGTGTTTTCTAAAATAAAAGGCGAAAAATATTCTGCTTAATGCTCAACTCATTAAAAGTTACTTAATTACGAAAGTTAATTTTTTTTATCTTTGTAAAAGTTTGTTTAATATAAAATACATAATTAATGATTTTGATTATCATAACTGAAAATATTATTCTTTATTCTGCACTTAAAAATTTGATAGAGAAATTACTTAATTTTTTCCTAAATTACATGATTAAGCATTGTATTAATGATAAAAAGGGTTCTTCGAATTCATCATTTAAAGTTTTAATTAATTCTCAGTTATGCAAAAATTAGTTCATTAATTGCAATTCCAATTAATTTATTTATTTATTCAGTTAAATGAAAGTTAACAAATATCTCTCATTAAAGTTGAAATATTTTGCAATTCTTTCCGCAAACTTGAAAAATGCAATTTTTTACTGGCTTTACATTTGTTTCTCTTTTTTATCCTTATCATAAGCAAGAAATTTAAATTCTAATTTAAAAATAATTTCAAGTGATATTATTCTTACCCTTCTTTGTAAAATATTCAAAAGATTTGAAGAATTTATAAGAGTGCTTGAAACAAGAATACTTGAAAACTCGTATATGAAGTTTTATTCTTGAAAATAAATACACACATACATTATAATTCACTCTTCCTTTAATCTCTTATTTAAAAACCAGCATACATCAAACGTGTGTTTATTGTCCTTCCCAAGAATCCATTATACTATCTAAAATATTTTTCCATTAAAATATGCCATGTAAACATTTATTCATTGTAATACACATCATTCGTCAACCTTCTCATCATTCAACTTCATAAAAAGAGCCATGATTTTATCTTTCCATTGTTCTTCAGTGCCAACAAGTTAAATAACTGCGATCACTATTGTTTGCTCTGGATAAAATTTCAAGCGAACGGGTGAGAAAGACAGAGAGCATTTGATTATAGGGTTCTTGAAATAAATTTAGCGATACGCGAAGAAAGAGCTCTTTATTCCCAGCAATCAACGACTCCCAACAAGAGATATATTTATACTCTTCTGTGTCAAAGATAGGTGGTTTTTTGTTGCAAGTATTGATTAGAAAATTCATTTTCATGAAATTTTATAGAAAGAGAATATTTTAAAATCGTTTCCTAAATGTCTTTTTGTTCAATATTTCAAAGTATATATGCCTAAAAAAATAACACCGAAAAATGATTTTGTTTTATAAGGAACTTCTGTTTTTCTTGGAAAAAAGATTTATTTTAAGAAAATTATTACAATGGAATATTAAAATATTTTTGTTTACCTTTATATTCTGTATTTTAAACGTTGGATGGATTATAAAATATAGCGTTTTAAATACGTTATATATATATATATATATATATATATATATAATTACATAATGGTAAAAGGGAGAATTCATGTGTCGTTAAGTATTTACTCTCTTATGAGTAAAATCTAATGAGGCCATACATTAATAATTGTATATAATATAATTACATGTAAAAATTGATTTTAACATTTTATATTTTAAAAATTACTACCAAGAGAAAAAGAAAGCAACTAGAGAAATTTATTCAAAAATATCGTTACAATATTCAGATAAAACCAAGCTCTCACTATAATTTATTTATATTTTAAAGTAAGACATATCTTATAATAATAATGTAAAATCTTCTTGAATTTTTATTTTTATTTATTCAGTACTAGTATGTTAATGATATTATAAATGTTTTCTTCA
This sequence comes from Latrodectus geometricus, assembly GCA_026290005.1. NCBI lineage: Eukaryota > Metazoa > Arthropoda > Arachnida > Araneae > Theridiidae > Latrodectus > Latrodectus geometricus. The sequence continues at coordinate 22,311 of JAPDSC010085328.1, read as the reverse complement.
ATAAATGCCAAAATGAAGATACTGTATTAATCATGTTTATATACGACCCACTTTGGTATAACTGTAAAATAATGAATATAATTCATCTCAATTATATAAAATAATTTAAATCTATTTGATTTGTTGGATATCAGTTAAGTTTCTAAAAATCAAACACTGTAATTATAACTGAAGATTTATTATAACCTTTTTCAGTTTATTATAACTGAACTCAGATTTATGTCTTGGAGCGAAAGATAGAAGCTGATTACAAACACAAGCATATGTTAAATTCAAATATAGTATTTTACAACAGAAACAAATAAAAGTTAAGATTAATCAAGAGCTGTCAGGACTGATGTATATATATATATATATATATATATATATATATATATATATATATAT
>JAPDSC010085328.1:0-12386 GCA_026290005.1 Latrodectus geometricus | reverse complement strand
ATTTTATATATTACACAAAAAATAGTAGAAAATATTTATAAACACTGAATGTTAGAAAACATTTTAAAATATTATAATTTTTATATTGGGTATTAATTATTTTTATTTTAAGCGAAACAATCAAGTATTAAAGATAGTTGTTACCTTTCATAAGATTTAAAATAAGATTTTTTTAATCATTTTTTCATTAGTAAGAGAAAAGTCGTTTTACAATAATGCCTACAATGTGAAATTAAACTTATACATGAAAAATTATTGTGGAGGAACTGAACTATATAAATGGAGAAATAAAGTTAAAAATGATATATAACTTACTTAATAACATTAAAAGTTGTTTTTAAATCTAACTTTTTAACTTATATAAATGAATCTTTTTAACTTAAATAAATGTTTAAAAATAATTACATTTATATATATTAATATATTTATTCTGTGATTTTATTAGACATGAAAAAATGTCAATTTCATATTAGATTAAAAAAGCATAATTTTTAAATTACCTTTTGCTAAAAATAAAGATAAATTATTCATAAATTTTCATTTTTTAGTTTTTACTATCTTGGAAAACAATAAGTCCCTACAATGGAAAATAATTATGAAATGTATGCAATAAAAAATTTCAGTAGACAAATAATAATCGTTTTATGAAAATATTTGCAGATCGGTAAGAAGTAAATATAAGTTTTATAAACAAACATTGATGTAAAGCTGCAGGAAATCTTCTTGTCATTCTGACATATGTCATATTCCTACTTAACAAGCAAGTAACCATAGAACTAGACACTAAACAAATGTATACTAAAGGGCAATTGTCATACTTCTACTTCCATAAAAGTTATTTCCCTCTATTGTTATAACGTGAGTTTTGCAGGATATGGAAAAGGAATATATTGGAGTAAATTGAAGTAAAATAAGAGTTCACTCTATGTAAACATATTTCAATTTCTTTTCTCAAAAGAGTTCAAAGAGTTGCTTAAAAGTACATTCCATAAATATATCCTGGTTGGAAAAAGACATTTCTTGGTGTACTAAATCCAGAAATAAGGAAAAATAATATGTTTGTTTATGTATGTATATTTATTTAAAAGAAATTTTATTAATAATTTTTTATTTAACTAAAATAGTTATATAAGATTAAGCTTAGTATATTAGTGTTAGAAAATTATATGTTTGTGTAACTTAATGAAATTGATGAGTGTAGCTTTAGGTTCTGATATTATAATTATGAGTAATGTTGAATTTTATATGTTAGAATTTGATATCATGAATTTTGACACTAACTAAATTCCGTGAATAGTAAATGCGAGAATAAACTAAGTTATGATCATTTTATGACAGTTTGTATTATTCTTACCACTGAAAGATTAAAACTTTCACTGAAATTGTGGAAATTATGAGATAACTTTTAATGTTTTGCAGAGCAATTTTTATTCCAATAATTTCAGAAAATCAGCCGCTTAACCTGTCTAGTGGTTAGCGTAACTGACTACGGATGGGGAGGACCTGGGTTGGAATCCCGTCTCGGACATGAATGTACTTTCTCTCTCTCTGTGTTTCTTGTCCTTTCCTCAGATGATGGATGAATGTGGCCCACCCTATAAACGGGTTTGTGGTGGTGTGGCGTCTGCGATGCTATTCATACCTCCGTGACTTGGTTCACAGGTACCCACCGGGTAACGATAAAATGAGTAGCAGCTTCTGGCCTTGTTGCGGCAAATGAGCTAATGTACTTACTTGCTCTCAAGGGTGCCCGCCACTAGAAAACAAAATTATGTAAATCATCTTGACTTAAACTCAATAAATGTCCAGAAGAAATTTTCAATTACACTGCATCTACTATCCGTCTATAATGGAAAAACTGTTCTTCTGTAAGATTACAGACACTGTTAATGTTTTAAATAGAGATTACATAATTCGTGGGAATTTAAATATTTGATTTAATAGAACTCTGGAGTGTACAGAAAGCATTTAAAACCAATTTCAAATTACTTTTGTCCAACAACAAAGAGCATTGTGATATTGATACTTTATCATATACTCTTTGTTTGAGTAGATAAAATTCAAGAGTGGTTGAATATTATCTCCAAACGTAGGCATATAACCATTTCCAATGAATGATATATTTAATCGGGATCTATTTCATTTCATCTAACATAACATTATGGAATCACAACCCATTTGCACATTCCTTGCATTCAGCTTGGGTCTACGATGTTACACGGTCCGAGGTAAATTAAATCAAATTATAACTGATAAGATTAACGAACGTTTTATCAGTTAACAAGAGACCGACCAATGTTTTCACGATTCTAGGAAAGATGATGCTTTCAATATTGTGCAGTCGGTAAAAAAAGATTGGGATTCTAAATGTAAATGTTTTAGATGTTTTTTTTCATGAAGTTATTTATTTCAATTTTTCTATCATATATCTTATATATTTAGTAATCATCTTTGAACGAAAAGATTTTAAAGGAAGATTCTTTTTATAGATTAGAGGCATATAAATTTGATATGTATCTAATGAATTTTAAGAATGTGTGTCACATTTATGTATGGAAAATTGTAACTTCAATATAAAACTAGAAATGCATAGCTGCTTCTTTTATTGATATCAATTACTTTGATTATCAATAATCATCTTAGAATGAAAATATTTTATGAGAATATTCTTTGTGATTTACATACATAAAAACATGATATTTAACTGATGAATTAAAAAAAATCAGTACATGGGAAGTTCTTAATATTAAATTTAAAAAATCATAGATTATTTTATTTATTGATATATTCATATTGTTCTCCAAAGCAAATTTTATCTAAAAGTTGCCAGGTATTTTCTCGTTCCAAACACTTTTATGTATCCAAAATTTTCTCAATTTCTTCTTGACAATATCTCGTACAGACATATTAATAAAATTATGAAACATTCTTTCTTTGAATTTGTATGGTAAAATTTTTGTAAATTTTTATTAATGTTAATTGTCTAAAACATTTTACTAAAAAATTTTATTTGTTTGATATTTGATTAATGTTTACTCGCGTGTATGGTATGATTTTATATATTAACATACGAACAGAAATTGTATGAAAATTAAGTCTTATGAAATAATAATTCTTTTAGAGTAATTAAACACTTATTATTAATGAAAATAATCATTTAGTAATTAAATCATTGTTTAAGTTAATAAATTGTATTTTGTTATATACAATCAATAATAAATTGCAATCAATATTAAAAAATAAATAATTCTTCTAATGAAAAACAATACCTAATAATGCGATGTCTGTTGTTATTATTATCAACAAAATATAATTGATGTCACAATGTTTACCAATTTATTTAAACTGCAAAAAAAAACAAAATGCTTTTTTCTGAAATACAAGCAAAAAATATTGAAGTCCTTTTTTAAAAGTGAGATATGATTAGGGTACTAGAATTTGTTGCCGCAGATACAACTAACACATTAATTTTGGTTTCCATAGTTACCGATGCTAAAATTACGTTGTTATACCAAATCGAAAAGAAAGGAGCTCATAATAAAGGAAATTGAATCTAACGTAGATCCTGTTTTGGAAATAATACTTTTTTATTCATTAATTTTAGAATTTGAATACTTATTTATACAGTGAGTTATAAATAATATTGAAACGTAACACTGCTAAAATCAAATATGCATATACATTTAAGATGTACAGAGGTTACTATAGGAACTTATTTTCTTTTCATGTAGGCTTTGTACAGAATTTATTTAAATAATTTTTATATCATTTAAATAATTTAATATTATTAAATAATTTTTATATCATATGAATGAGTACTGAATGCAGAATCACATTGAACATTTGAATGTGTGCTTTCCCTATACATTGGCTTTATAATTTAATGTTGATTTATTTCCAGAAATTAAGACAGTTTTAAAATTCAAATGGAAAAATTTCTCCAGTAAAACTTAAGAGAATACTATTTTCATAGGAATTCAAAATATATTTTTATAAATATGAAAGGAAAGGTAAATTTATATTGCTAAAATTATTAAATGGCTTATATGATGTAAGGAAAATCAATTTCTTATGATATTAAATTTCTATCAACATTAATATGTACCTTACATGTTTCAACTTTGGTTCTTATGTGAAATAGATATCAAATGCATAAAATTTAAGATTTTCTTAAAATTCTCAAACGGAACCTTTCTCTATAAGACAAAAATAATAACAGTGATAAAAATATTAGGTTAAGAAAAAGGAAATGTCCTACTCCTAAGGTATACTTTAAATAAGAATATATTTTCATAGAACACAAAATCTTTATTAATGAAAAAGTAAGAAACAATAGCTTCCTCACTATTTTGCCAAAGAAAAACAAGCTTTTTAAGCCGTTATCATAAGATTTAACAGTTATAGAGATGACTAATCATTGCATGTTATTTTAGTATCATTAGGATTTCTGAAGAATTTCAGCTGTAGAGTTATCCAGATGAGATTCAAGAAGTGATAATCAGTGAATGTGAGCAATCAGACGAAAATGGTGCATAATCTTCAAGTTTTGTAGCCTTAAGCGTGCAAATTTGGACTAGTGATCAATGTAACATGTTGTCTAACAATGTTGTGAAGGAAAATTTGGTATTATCTATTGAGAAATAACGGCTGTTTATATGCAAGTTTCTGATGGATTTTGTTAATTTTATTTCAATACTTCTCCACTGTGATAGTTTTCTCTGGTCTTAAAAATGGTTTTGTTTTCGGGAAATTTAGAGCTCCGTTGGCTTACAGTCATTGCATAGAACATCAACAATTGCCTAATAGGATATTTTTGTCACAACTCAAAAGTCGATTAAGTAACGGGTCATTTTGGTTGCGAAGACTAAAAGGTTTTTCAAAGAGTTTATTTTTTGATTCTCAATCAAATTCTGAGGAACCTATTTATCTTTTTTGTAATGTAGATAATCATTTTTAGTTAATGGTAAATGATTACAAGAGTTGCGCGCCTAGTTCTTGGGATTAGTCTAACAGTATCGCCATGATTTTTAAAATATCGCTTGTATGACTTCACTATTTACAAATATCTGCCTTCGATCAGCCAAGAACTTCATTTGAACATTGCCTACCAACTTCGAATGGTTCGTTAGTTTACTGAGCCATCTCCAAATGCAGCATTGATGTTTCGAACAGCTGCTGCAGCACTATGATCACTCTACCACTTATATAAAAACAATACCCCAAAATATAAAGAATTCATCATTACATTAAGCATAAAATTTCAGAAAAATTTCAATATTTTTAATAAAAACTCAATGTTTTCGATTTAAAATCGTGTATAATACATAAATATGTCAAACTAATATTTTTAAGAAAAAATCTCCAAAATGCATTGATGGAAATCAAATATTTCATGTGTCACAGCCTAATAATTAATTTATTCTTGTAGATACATAAGGTAGGGATATTTATGTTTACACAAAGATTTCCAGAATGTTTTTTCCAACGGCATAATGCAATACAGCTTCATAGAAAATTTAATGTATAAGAATATTAATTTTTGAGAATCCCTTACACTAAATTTGTTTTCATAATTGTATTTTGCAATGAAAGGGAGAAATTTTACTAATTTTAGACTTTTAATTGAATTCTTCAATAAGAATTCTTATTTTTAAATCATTTAAATACAAATCTCTTATTAATAATTTTTATTTGCTTTGATTTTCAAACTTATTAATTAAATATTTATTTAGTCTAAAATTCTATGCAAATGGTGGTATAAAATTTAGTTTCAAATAAAAAAATGCACTTAAAAATACAGTCTTAATACCTTACGTAAATAATTGAATTTAAAATACATACTAAATGTAAAAATGATTAATTATGAATGATTATGAATTATTGATTAATTCATAATCATTCATAATTAAAATAAATTGATTAATTATGAATTGTAATGTAAGGATAAAACGATATAGATTGAAAGACAACGTTTGTACTTATAGTTTATATGAATTATCAGCATTTAAAATTTCAAAAGTGTCTTTTGTTTACAAATATTATAAATATTTAAAATTTATTGTACACCAAAAGTTATTGATATAAAATGTATTTGATAAATGCATAACAATAAATTTATTATTACAATCTCAACTACAAAAATTTTCATATTATTTAATCATATAATAAAACGTTTTACATTACTAAAAGTTGTTTTGATTTAATCATTTTAGATAAATGTGATTACTTGTTGCAATTATATTACAAATAAAATTTATATCAATAAAATACTTTTTAGTTACACTAAAAGATTCCTCATAAAAAATGTTTTGATGTCTAAACTTTATAGTATCTCTAAAGTGTATTTTTATTGCAGCATAAAATCATAACTATGATAAAAATACATTTAGAAACTAACTGATGCAAAGCAAATTTTTGTTTATATACTTTATTTTAATTTTTATGAAAGTTATTAAATGTTAAAATTTAAAATGGCGTTGCTATTGAGAATGTATGAAATTACTTCAACAAATGATTAAAAAAGTTGTTTTAAAATTAAGATGAACTATATATATATATCTTATAGCTATATTTAGAAAGTACCATTTTGGAAGGCTCTTTTGAATTTTGTTTTAGTTAAATATCAACATTGGACAATATGATTTCCAGTTAAAAATTATTCTTCAACATATACATAGCAAAAAGAAAGCAAATAACAATACAATAGGAAAATAATAAATTTTTAATAAATAGAAAAAATTAAATATAAAATAGAGAAAATAAATATTGAAATAACTAAGTTATTGAAGCCAAAATATTAGTTTTTGCTGCATAAACTTATTTCAATATCATAATAAATCAATACATTTCATCAAATTTATTCTGACTTTTAAGCATAAATATTTTTTGAATACGTATTATTCTTAATCGACATAATAAAAGTAGCTTAACTTCCATAATCCAAAAGTTAGGAAGAATTATTATATTAAAATTATTAATACAAAGAAAGAAGATTAAAGAAAAATAGGTGATATCTTTGAGAAATGCAAAAGATATATCTTGAATCTTTTCAGGTATTAATTAAGTCTCTTGGTATTATCTTGTAGATGCCTAATAAGACTTGACATATTAATATTTGTTATTTTCCTCAATATTTTTAGCTATTTATAAAGTTAATATATTTTCTTATTTATATCATATTTTAGTTTTTATAAAGTTTTGCTTATTTTTTTAAAAAAAAAATAATATTTTTAAAACTAAAAACCTATTAAGATTGAGTAATATATACGTTTGATTGCCAAATAAAATTTATCATTCAATTGTTGAAATTAATAAGTTGTTTGATTTTTTTTGCTTGCAATTAATTTCTAACATAAATTAAATTTCTTATTTTATTGAATTAAAAAATTAAATTCTTTTTTACTAGTTCACTGGGATTAAGATATATGAATAAAATCTTAGTCTATTCATTATATTAGATTATTTCCATTATTTCTAATATTCTGTTTGCTCCTAATTTTCCCTGTTTCAAAAAGTTCCTGTTAATTACTTTTCTCAATTATTTTAATGAATGAATCAAATAAATGCTTGAACAATATTTAATAACATTTAAATAGCTGTGTTACTTAAAATCGTCTTAACGTCCTTTTTAATGAAGTTTTAATCTCTGAAATTTTAGCAATTGTTTGCTTAGAAGTAATTGGTATTGATTTTACTGTTGAAATTAACCTCAAGGCATATGAAATTCTTGTGAATAAAGAATTTTAAAAGAAAAAAATATTTTTCACTCTTTTATGTCCATAAAGCTAATTAAATTTATCGAAATAATTTTTAATGACAATACTATACTGAGAAACGTTTTATTAACATTATTTTATGTGATGTGTTATAAGAAAAGCAATATTTTATATTTGATACTATGTTTATTAAAATAATTTGAATAGTTTAAATTAATATTAATGAATTTTGTGACAGTTATTTGTACATAATTATTACTTTTGCTTCACTATTAATAGCAAATAATTATTTTTACCAAGATCTCATTAAATAGTATTTCCGGAAAGATACATTAGTCGCAAAGCCTATTTTTAAAAAAGAAATAAAGTTAGGAGTATCTAAGATACTATATTAAAATAAAAGTGAGTGAAATGTTTTCTTCTTAAACCTAATTTAGTATATTTTCTCTAATTATATTATGAAAAGACTTTTTACAGCTTCTACAGAAAATTTCAATAAAATAAATGAAATAAACAAAATTACGCTAATTTGAAACAATCACTCACGTATATTTACATAAAAAATGTATTTTAAAATATAAATTACGAAACAAAATTTAATATCACTAGCGAATTTAAACACACATTTATAAAAGTACAATAAAGCCTTTTATATTAAAACAGTAAACTACACTGCTAGCCACCCAAATTGCAACACCAAGAAATTGCAACACCAGATATTGCAACAAAATTTATTTTGTAGGTAACGTGTGGTTCATGCTAAAATCAGTAGCAAGAAAAACCAGCCATAGTTAAACATTGTAAAATAAAAGCTAATTTCTACAGTGACTTCTTTTGGGAGGAAGCTTAAATGATTTATGGATTTAGTACTTAAAAATTTGAAAATACGAATAAAAATATTATTATCAGAAACTTTCATATCTTTCGATATTGATTACACAATTATATTCGTTAGATTCACTGGTTATTTTTAAAATATTTTTGATATATTTCTCAAATAATATTTTACTACTTCATTAATGTTTATTAAACATATGAGTGAATTTCATGAAAAATATATTAAAGTGGATTTTTTTAATAACCTGTTTACCATCAGTGTTTGAAAAGAAATCATTTACAGCAAAACATAGTTAGAAGTGGTGGCTCATGGACCAGCATAAACCAGTAATTTTGCAGCAGGTTTGTATCTCAAAATTCCTAAAGACAATCAAGCAACTAATCTTATTTAATGTTACAGGAGTGTCATAATTTAACAATTAATATTATCACAAATGTAGTTGTAATGCGTTAAGTCTACAAATCATTTTATTTGCAAGGACTATTTCAGGTTGTTTCTATCCAGATCTGACCAAAGACAGTGATTTCTGATCTTAGAATTTCTGAAGAATGAAAATTAATCGAGTTTCTTTCGTGTTAGAATCACAATCATGTGTGATTTGTTTAACGAAACTTATCTAAAAGTTAGGTTAAAATGCCTTATAAGAAGCTTTATTGGCAAATTTAATAACTTGATAAAATTCTTGAAATGAAGAACCTTTCTTGGTATGTATGTGAATTTTCTCCGCGTGGCTTATCAAGTGAAAATTATGGATAAGAAATAGGACCAACTGAGAGTAATAATGTGTGATTAAAATATTTATAACAAAAATAGAATTTCCTGCAGCCTACTCTAAGTAACAGAAAGCAGAATTGATATCTAAAAATTATAGTATAAGGTCAATATTTGCATCGTAAAAATAGTGTTTGTTCATGAGATTTTCATGCCAAATCTTCCAAACAGTATACCATTGCATAGGCCATACCTAACGTGCCTCTGACTGATGTCATGATTACCAAAGGTATATTCGTAATTGTATGCAATATAGCTTCTTCCTTATCAGGAATTCGGTGATGTCTCCATAAAAATTTCGTTATAATTGACACCAATTTATATAACATAAATGTATTCAACCATTCCTTAAAGTTCACAAGTTATTTTAAAAATTAATTTGAATTTCAAGCTTTAAATAATAGCAATAATTAATTCGAATATCAAACTTATTCCTTATATATAAATAATTATTTAGTTATTTATATATAAGGAATAAGCTTCATACAATTAGTATTTCTAGCTAGATAGAAGGTACAGAGCAATTTTTTATCTTAAAAGAATCTCATAAAATGTGATTTCTAATAAAAATATTTTTAGATAATTGAGAATCATTTAAATTATGGGTATTAAATTGTACTTAATTATTCCATGGTGTACTTTTGAAAATATCTAGTAAAAGTTATAAATGTAGCAAAATAAATATTAAATGAAACAATATGTGGAAGGCAACGAACTAAAATTTGATGCATGCCTTAAAAAGAAATGCTATCATATTTGATTAAAAATAATACATTACTGCGGAACTAAAAACAAATTTTTAGTTGCTATTTTTTGGAAATTTAAGAAATTACTTTTGTAAATTTTAAAATGTTTCACCATGCAAAGAATCTTTAAAAGAAATCCTCTAGAAATCATAATAAAGTTTGTGATTGTACTTTTCTAGAAATCTCTGTACTATTTTGTCAGTAATGACAGTTGATGAAGCCAAGCCCTCCCTTCTGGGACTGGACGAAAGAAGTCAAAAATACCGTCTACCGTTATAGAATAGAGCACTCCCTTCCCAGGGTGGAAGTACGACTTTTGCTCATAGATGGCAGCACCATCTGTATCTTCCAGTTTAGAGATAGGAAGCCAGAGAAGATCCAAGCCCTGGCTCTCAACACCCCAGAGATATTAATTTGGAATGGGAACATGGGGGACATTGCAACCAGACATATTTTACTTGCCCCAATCACTATGAGTGAACACGATGAATCTTCGAATAAGACGGGATTTGAACTCACTACCTTCCATTTTTGAGAACAATGCCCTAACCAGTCAAGCGCCACCAAGGACCCAATGTACTCTTTTTTATCCCAATGATTTCCATTTATATTATTTTTTCATAAAATATAAATTTTATCAAAAAAATTAAATTTTTTTTCATTAAATATGCTACTTATGCAGCTACATTGTTTTTTCCAAAAAAAAGTACGCAAAAGTTATATTCATATTTTTTTTTATTTAAAATCAAAAATGAATTATATGGTAAGGTAAATGAAACTTTGATGATTATTTTAATATTGTTTTTCGGTGAAAACTTTAACTTTAGAAAACTTGTTATATTTACACTGTTGTAGACTATTGTACTTTTAGAATAAATTTTAAAACATCAGACCTCTCCGAAAAAAATTATGATTACAATAGTATCTCTGAAAACACCATGATTACAATGGTAATTTGACATAATTGACCATTTCTGCCAAGTTACAATTGCAATCATGGTGTGGAATACTTTAAGATTTTGGTGTTATATTAGTATTTATATGCAAATGATACTTATGTAAAGAATGTTTTTTAATTTACTTTATTATGTATAAATCTGCTACAATCTAAACATTAAAGTTTCCTTTATAAATAAAAATGAGTATGAATTTATTATATTTTAGTTTTTATTTAAATCGCTTGAGAATTATTCTTATAAATTTTCTTGCATGCTTTTTCTTTGTTGATTGAAAATAAATTGCTGGTGAAAGTTAATGAATAATTGCAAAAAACCTTCCTTTAATAAAAATAAATTTAAATACAATATACTTTATTATTTAAAATTATTTTATTTAAATAATTATTTTATTAAAGTATCTTAAAAAATTTCATTCATACTTTTCTTTAGTTAATGGAAAATATCTTCATAATAAACAATGAATAATTAGGAAAATCTTATTTTAATAAAATAAGTTTAAATAATTTTCTGTACTCAGTAATAGAGCAAACCTTAATATTTGTTTAACTCATTTCTAAAAAAAATATGCTTTTTCCTAGAAAATTTGTTTCTTAAAAAGTAAGTAAAAACAAAATGTAGCCTTCGTTAAAATGTATTTATTACAAAATAAATAAAAAAATGTGGGTAAAATTTCTATAGTATTATTCAGACAATATCTATCCTAATAAAATAATTTACTGGAAAAAATTGTAGAAATAAGAAAATCAAATTCAAACAAACTTTTTACATCAAAATAATCAGAAACAATAAAAATATAAAGTCGTAAATTTTCTATCAAATGATACCAAGTCAATAATAATGAGAAAATTAAGTAAATCGATTTGGCGCTTTGAAACCGAACATTAATCTAATTTATTTGAAACAAAAAAATAAAGGGATTTTGTACAAAAACGTAAAAAATAGAAAAAAAAGGTGTCACTAGAAAGGGAAAAAAAACGAATTTTCTATTGATCCAAAGATTGATGATTTTTAAAGTAACTTATATAGGTTTAGTCGTTCTATTTTCGATGTGAAAAAATGTACTTTTTTGACTTATTCGTTTTTGATGCTTTACAGAATGAGAAGTCGGCTTCTGGACTTTAAATGTTGACCGAAAACTGATTTTTGTGACATATTTGTGGTTGACTAATACGTACAATTTTTCTTATCAACATTTTTTCTTCTTCCCAGATTTTTCTCTGTGGCACTTTCTTTTGTGAAGTTTATTTTTCAAGCCTTAAGCACATATGTTTCTACGCTGTATTCGTGACCTTTGTGTGCTTGTTTTTGACGACTTTTTTATCTTTTAAAGATTTCATTTCATTTTATGAAGTTCAAG